>LPNX010969286.1:232383-252355 GCA_001517045.1 Pseudotsuga menziesii
ATCCACAATTAGTCGAGCCAGCACAACAAATTAAACAGTTCATTCAACCGACTGAACCACTCCCTGACAAAGACCCTCGACAGGTCAAGCACTGTAATAGTCTTCACATAGGATCAAAAGTCGAGTCGACCTGACTACAATTGGAGACTGAACACACCGAAGGTAAAAGCTTCAGATGGCAATCCAACCATGCTGAAACAACAAAACCGATCCACTCTGTGCTTCGGGTCGCGACTATCGAAAAACCTGACCTCGACCGAATGACCGCAGCCGACTTCCCTGCTACCTTTTCACAGTTCCAGGAAGGAAGTAGACCGATAAATGAAGCTAAAGCCCCAGAATGGTTAGATGCCAAAGTAAAAACCAAAGAGGTCGACATTTCAAATGACGACCGACCAAAATTAGCTAAGATTGGTGATTATTGGAATGAGCAACAAACTGCTGAAATAGTGAACTTGCTTAGGGAATTCCAAGATGTCTTTGCAAGAGATTACAAAGATTTGAAAGGGTTAGTTCAAGAAATGGGAGAGATGAAAATCGACACTAAACCTGATGTCCGACCTGTTAAGAAATGTCCTTATAAACTAGCTCATAAATATAAGGAAATAGTTAAAAAGGAGATAGACAACATGTTAGCTGCAGGTATCATCTACCCCATCGACCAGTCGGAATGGTCAAGTCCCATGGTCGTCCAGCCTAAGAAACACGACCCGACCAGACTGAGAATCTGTGTCGACTTTAGGGAACTTAATAAAGTTACATTGACAGACCCCTTTCCCACACCTTATGCTGATGAAATATTGAATGAAGTGGCAGGCCATGAATGCTATTCATTCACAGATGGATTTTCAGGATACAATCAAGTACCTATAGCAAAGGAAGATCAGAAGAAAACCACATTTGTTTGTGAATTTGGCTCTTTTGCTTATAGGGTTATGCCTTTTGGCCTAAAGAATGCACCTGCAGTTTTTTCCAGAATAGTTGTAAAAACCTTCCAAGAATACATCTATAAAACTATGGCAGTCTACTTCGACGAATGGACCATATATTCCACCTTAAAAGATCACTGCACATGGCTCCGAGTCATGTTGGAAAGATGTCGGCAGATTCAACTTTCCCTCAACATCAAGAAATGCATCTTTATGGCCCCCATAGGGATACTACTAGGACATGTTGTTTGTAAAGATGGTATTAAGGTTGAATTTGCTAAAATTAAAATTATCCTGGACTTGAAGCCTCCAATAAACCCTAAACAGGTTCGGGTGTTATTAGGACATACAGGGTACTATAGGAAGTTTATCCGACATTACTCAGATATGCCCTACCCCTTAGAAGAACTACTCAAGGACGATATAGAGTTTAAATGGACAGAGGAATGCCAAATCTCATTCGACAAACTGAAGAGAAAACTGGTCGAAGCCCCCATACTTAGATTTCCAAATTGGTCGATCAAATTCCATGTGCATATCGATGCATCAGGCATAGCAATCGGAGCTATCCTCACTCAACCAGGAGACGATGGAATGGACTACCCTATAGTCTATAGCAGTCAAAAACTCAATAAGGCTGAAAGGAACTATTCGACCACCGAACGGGAAGCCCTAGGAATGGTCTTTGCACTTCAGAAATATCGACACTACCTATTAGCTAACCCCTTCATATTTTACACCGACCATCAAGCTTTGAAATACCTCGTAAACAAACCCCTTCACCATGGTAGAATCTGTCGATGGCTCTTACTGTTCCAAGAATTTGAATTTGAAGTAGTTGTCTGACCAGGGAAGCTAAATGTCGGGCCCGACCACCTATCCCGAATTGACACAGGAGAGGAACCGACTGGAATTGACGACGACCTACCAGATGCACATCTCTTTCGTATCGAAGCAGTCCCAGAAGAACTGGAGGAAATTGCTCAGTTCCTAGAAACAGGTCAAGCACCAGAAGGTCTGAACACTAAAAAGAAGCAAATCCTAGCTATGAAGGTTGCCCCCTACAGCCTCATCAATGGATTTCTATACAAAATGGGGCTAGACGATGTTATTAGAAGATGTGTACTTGCCCATGAACGAGAGAAAATCATGCACGAAGCACACTACGGACTAGCAGGAGGACACTTTCAGGCCGACACAACTGCTAAGAAAATTCAACAGTCTGGATTATGGTGGCCGACGCTTCATAAGGACTGTAAAACCTTTGTTAGTCGATGTGACAGATGCCAACGACTTGGTCGACCACTGCCGAGTACAGAAATTCCCCTGATCTCTGTAAACCCTAGTCTTACATTTGAAATTTGGGCTATCGACTTCATAGGACCATTCCCTGTCCCAGCCCGACGATCAGGTGCAAGGTATATTATCCCTGCAGTCGAATATGTTACTAAATGGGCAGAAGCAGAACCTATCGAGACCTGTTCAAGTGAAGTCGCTGCTAAGTTCATTTATGAAAATATTATTACTCGATTTGGATGTCCACTCACCCTGATCAGCGACCAAGGATCACACTTTGTTAACAAAACTATCAAAAATCTAACCGACAAGTTTCACATCGACCACCGACGTAGTACAGCATACCACCCTCAGTCGAATGGTGCAATTGAATCTTTTAATAAAACCCTGACAAAAGGCATGACTAAAATATGCAGCGCTGACAAAGATGATTGGGATGAGAAGATTCCTGCAGTGTTATGGGCATACAGGACAGCCTACAAACGGTCGACTGATCAAACACCATTTCGACTAGTATATGGGCAAGAAGCAGTCGTACCTCTGCACTTCAGAAAACAGGCACCTATCATTGCACAGATACTACACATCGACGTCGAACAGGCCAGGAAGGATAGGTTACTTCAACTTCATAAATTAGAAGAACATCGACTGGGCAAAAAGAAGAAACTGTCCGACTGCTCCTGACTCAGCACACAGCATTCTCGGAGGCTCACAAACTTCTACAAGACCACATGGAGGAATCCATTGTAACTGAGGAAGTACTCCGAGATTGGCCTACTCATTATGGGCAGGTCTATAGTCAGACGAGGCAGACCAGACAGGGCATTGTAACTGAGGAAGTACTTCGAGATTTTACCTCCCCTTTTCTTCGGGACGAAGAAATGTTTTGTTTGTGGGGGAGATGTAGAAGGAGCAAGTCGACATAGGTCGACTTGAACGAAGACCGACTTAGTCGATCAGCCGACTAAGTCGAGAGACCGACTACGTCGGTCGGCTGAGTAAACACAGTAGTTAGTCTGTTAACTAATAGTCGTGTCAGTTCGGTGAACCGACAGGTAGTTATGATTGTAACTGTTTGTAACCTGTATATTAGGCTGCTGAGCCACTCAAGAACGCAGTTCAGTTCTTGGCTTTGTATGATCTATTGAGAATAATATAATCTGTTCATCTTATCAGTTCTTGTCTCTTGTACCTGTGAATATTCTGTGTATTTTTGTAAGTATTATTGGTAACCTTATGTGATCTGTGAGATTACAACACCATTCCATTTTTTCTTCATATCTGGAACATAGTGTTTGATGATTAGAATTCATATGCTTATGCTCTATTCATCGTTTCAGATATTATATGATTTTTTCTACTAAAGTTGATATGGAATTCGTCTTAGACGCTCTGTATTGATGGGCTGTTCCCTCGTCCTTTCTATTTCACCTTGATATATGGAATGACTGCAATTATGTGATTATCTTTCCTTTGATAAGTCTTGTGTATACATCTTTGTGATCTTTTATATGTATATGACTCCATGCCCAATGGATATGTGATTGTTTCAACCGAACAAATAAATCTTCAAGTATTGTTTACCATCTGGTCTTGTAAAATTTGTATTGAGAGATCCCTCTCTGGAAGAAAATACCAATTTCTTCCTAAAGTGGTTTTGCTGTTACCTCGGGGTGTACCTTTTACAACCTGGGTACATTCTGAGTGCTAACACCGTCGACATCAACTCATTATCCAGGAAATAGTCTTAGAAACAATATTTAGTACCTTGAGATCTGTATGCCTTAATGATAGTTTCTCTCTCTCTCGACATAGGTTCACATCATCGACCTTTGATCGATAGAATCGACTGGTTGTTCAACATTAGGACATGTATTCACACTCAATAGATTGTACTAAGTTACCTTGGGAATCATTGACATTAATGGTGATCTCCCTCGCACTTGTTAACGGTTCACATCATTGACCGATAATCAAGTGGTTTCTACCATGTTTGACTTCAGATCATTGTAATCACATGGATAGAATCGTACTTTGTGGAAGACGAGATGAAGACCCTGGGTATTTGTTTAAAAGTGCTCATTGTTTTTTTCCCACGTTGCGATGGATTTTTGTATATCTAGCATGCATCCACATTTGTATGGTCGTGGCTATGCTCAAATTTCCATCTGTATGACATAGATCTATGTTGTATGTCTATTAGCTATGTCCAAGTTTGAGTCCTCTATCACATGGATCTATGCTATATTCTAGTAGCCATGCTTGTTTATTCCTCTCATGGATCTGCCTTGTATTGGTTTGCAGCTATGAGTTTGGTTACTTGTGTCTATGAGTCAACATACTGATGTACTACAGATGCCTACTTGAAAACATGCTCCGATCGAGCCGACATTTTCATCTCTTGACGACGACTTGTTCTCAAAGCTCTCGTTTATTGTATCCCTCTAAGACTCATGCTTTGGGGGGCATCATTTTATACCAAAATCCTGTCACCATCATGTGATAAGACATTTGACATACCTACTTGCCCTGAATCCCAACTTTTGGAGTGGAAACTAAATGGTTTTTCATCAATATTTCATACAAATTCCCAGCACTACGCATACCCCTTTATCCAGGAGCGGTACCCCTATTCACACTACACATCATCTGTTGCCCATAAGCGGTGCCACTGCTTATTGTCCTTGGTCCATGAGCGGTTATTACCAGAACCACTCTGTCATAGAAGGAGAAACGCAGTACCCTGGGTAAAAAGGGAAAAGGAGAAGTTTCTCGAGGCTTCTAGATGATAAGCCTCGTGTCCTACCTTATCCATACTATTGTGGGTTGGTTGAGCTCAAGATCCCTCATCCTAGGATCTTAGAAGCCACCTCACCCACTAATTTCTCAACCTACTCTATCCATTAAAGCCTTATAAATAAGAGCTCATAGCCATGGTTGAGGGGAGAACACTAGAGGTATTATTATGTTGTTGGATTGATCTTTGCCCCAAGATCATTTGGAGAGAGCATAGAGAGCTAGATTTGGAGATTTTGGGGATGAGAATGTTTGGTTTCATGGAGATGCATGTCAACACTAAGGCTTGGTTGTAAACTTCTTCATATTCTTTAATGCAAGTTTATTTTTGTCCCACATATGTTGTTGTTGTTGTGATTTCGCATGTATGTTGCTAGATTCCTTAGTCATTAGCATAGATTGGTAGATCATATTCTGGTTGCTTTGATCTATTTCGTGTTGAGCTTGATTGCAGGTACACAGGTGGACTATCAAAGCCTTGTATTCCAAATATCTACAGCGTCTAGGGAGAGTCTTCAACCTTTTTCCTATATTTGTTCTGGATCTGAACCATTCAGACCAGTGGAGCACCTTGCTGTCCGTTGGAGCTGAAATATTCTAGCTAGAAAATCTATTTTGATCTTATCTATCTTGGTTCCAAGATAGATAAGATCAAAGGACTGAGAGCAGGACCAAACGCTCGGCACAAAGGCACTAAGGTGCTAGCAAGTAGATCATTCCAGGATCCGACATAAGAATAATGTAAAAAGATAGTGCATCAAGGAAGTGCAAGAAATATAACGCCGCCTCGGAGAGCCATTGACTTAAAACCTCCTAAACGAGTGGAGAATTTTTATTGGTAATGACTCCCCGAGAGAAGGATAGATTATCGCTTTGATCTTGAGTCATTAATGCCTGGGTTTACCAATAGGTGGTTTTTTCCTATGATCATGAAATCCCACAAGGAGAGCCTCCACAACAAAAAATGAAGGGAATGATGGAACCCACATGTCCCAGTTGGAAAATGACACATGTTATGTGGACCCAAATGAAATCATCTCAAAATACTCTAATAAATTTGCGTCATCTGGAGAAATTCAAATTTATAGACTGTTAAAGGGAAAGATATTAAAAAACTAGGTTCATTATGATCATCAAAAAAGAAAGGAAGGACACATGTTCCAACCTTGTGACCAAAGATTCACCACTGAGTACCAAAATCCATCCTCTAGTAAATGTTTTTACCCACTGGGTAATTTTGTTTCGCCTTTGTTTGCTTTTACTTTAACATAAAACAATAATTTTCATCTATGGCTTCCTCGTCCATAGATAAACCCCCAAATACAAATAACTCAAGTAATGAACACCTATATGATCATGGTGAATATATTTTCGACACCATTTTGGCCACTTCTAAACTCCACCACACCATCCTTGAGGCTGAGTCAAATTATGATGTGAACCAAGATGCTTGCCACCTTTGGAAACAAATTTAGCATGTGTAGTGTGTCACCAAACCATACTTTTCCCAGAATTCATAACCTTGTGTTTCATCCATTATTCACCATATAAAATGATTATACTATCCCTAGACCAATCCAAACCCTTATGTATCGTATATGGAGATACCATTTCCAAAATGTTGTGCTTTCCATACTTACGAGCACTATCGTTTTTGGATGAGGAATCCCTGCTAGTGTCTTATTAATCCTTGAAGCTAGCCGAAAAGAGGCATATCCTATCTGAACACCTAAAAGGAGGCATCCCATCCCCAAATGACCCTGCTCCATATGTAACCTCCATTTTCTCAAAAATTTCAGGAAAGGCCATAACCCTAATTTGCATCATATTAGGATACAATGATGATAAAGCCACACAAAACTATCCTAGGATTCTTATCCCTTCTAAATTTATCAATAGGGGTTATTCCCCCCAGATTCAACCTATGCATTCATATGGATGAAGAAATTCACAATCAACTAGAATAATTTGTGCTCTTCAACGTTTTAAGTATCCATCCTACATGTTTTACACATGGACAAACATGGTTCTTAGGAAGCCAGGGAACCTGAAATTTTAGGAGTTTACAGATAGATTATTGAAAGAAGCATAGTCCCTTTTGCATGATGAATATTTACCTAGGTTTTTTCTTATGTACCAATAACTGCTACAGCTGAGCCCAAATACCACAATAGGGGATTGTTTTTATATGAATATTACACCATTTTGAGAAGATATGTATTTGAGGAAGAACGATATAATCTACCTATATTTCTAACCCCAAGAATATTTACCATGGAGTATGTCAGACAAATATTCCTCTCTAATGAGGTGCACTTTATGAAGTAATAACTCTATTACATTCAAGCTACCCAAAGAAGTAGGACCATTCTTGGAAAAGACTAGAGGTTCCCTCTCCTGTGTGGAACATATGTTGAAGCAAATGAATATTGATAAGACAAATATATGGGCCTATGATCCACATCATGTCATTTCGAAGAAGAGAATTGAAAATAAAAACTCTATATACAGTTGCATGCCTCGCCTTGATTGGGAGAATGTAGCAAATTTCATGACTTGGGAGTAGGCACATGAAACCCAGAGTAGTATCCCAGATCGAAAAATTGCAATATCAGAGATAGGACCAGAAGACTAGATGAATAAACACAAGTAGATATGGATGTAGATGAAGTTGAGGTGTGTTACCAGCTAATTCATGTTTAGTTGGACTTCAAGTGAGCCAACAAATTCTGAACAAGGTTACTTGTTCATGATCAGATTTCAGAGGTTCATCAGGCCTTCAAGGCCCTTTTTTTAATTTTTGTACCGCATGTGTCATACCCCCTTGGGAGAGTTGTAATAAAGTGTGCTAGCATGATGTATAATTTTTTAGTTTTTCACTGCTCCTCCAAAGCTGGAATGGTTGTCTTGGTTGGTTATGCCTTAGGAGGATATTACAACTCATGTGTCAATGTATATGAGAATTCTAGGAATTAATTTTGAGTCATATGGACATGTGCTAGGTCACCCTAGGTTTTTATGCATTTCTGAGAAAATATTTTTTTCCCACAAAATTAGGCCATTTTTTATGGTTTAATTAAAAAATTTCAAAGTCTAATAAAAGATGGGCCTAAATTCCGTTTTTGGTGGGGATGCTTGTTTTCACACTTATAGCATTATCTTTAGCCTAGAGGCCATTTTTCATATGTTTCGGGCTGCTAAAACATCCTGTGGAGCATTATTTAGCTAACAAAGCATCAAATTGACATTTTAATGCTAAAAGTGCAACAATTTGGCACTAAAGTTATTTTTTTTTAAATTCAAAATTTAAATTGTTTTTTCATGGGTTGACATGGAAATGGGTCCCCCATGTCATGCAACCCTCTTACATGAATAAATACATCAAAACTTTGGTTATTTAAGTAACACCATGTTTTTACCTTGACTTTTGAGATTATTATGACTAATCTTTGAGGGCAGTCTATGATGAATGACCCGTCTACTTATGATTTTGAAATCTAAAATAATTTTGTAGGAACATGTTTTTTTATGGAATCCAGTATAGGGTGACTTGGACTTGTGTGAAGCAAGTAATTCTTGATGAGATATGACCTAAGAAGGATTATTTGGCACATTGATGAGTAAACTATGACTATGAGAATAATGTCGACATTTGGTCGAATTATGTATGCTGTTATATTATGATTTTAATTATGAATGAAAAATCATGTGAATTTACCAGCAATAAGCAAAGTTTTATAATTTTTTGGAAAAATTTATGTAGCATGTACTATGATGGTCTGTCAAGTGTGACAAAAAAGGGCAGGTACATGAAACACAAGAAAGCATCAAGATTCAAAAGAATCTAGTTGAGTCGGCGACTATGGCAGGTGATATCAGTCTTGTATATTGCTTGATTGATTTATGATATGTTTGATGCACTGGCATGCATAGACTCTAGATGAGTCAAGAAACCTTGACAATTGAGGTCGATTGATGGTTTTGTTATAGTTGAAATCTTATTTATGAGATTTGACGCATGGGTTGTTTTATGTGCAGGTGATGGGATTGTGATTTCCAATCGATCCACATCAGGTGACAGTGGTGAAAATATTATACCTGTAAGGCTAGAAAATTGGACAGCGAGATGAAATTGGAATAGAGTGAGGAAAGCTCTAGTTCATCAAATGTATGTGTCGTGAGGGTAGGCCATGAGTTGGTCACTCACGAATATTGTTACTGGGGCGCGTGCAATAAGGATTCGGCCTTATTCCCTAGGAACCACTTGGCTCTTCCCAAGGTAGGAGAACTAAGGTAACATTGGATTGGTCGTCATAACCAACTCCCCTCCTATGGGAATTGTCAAAAGGGCATGCTAGAAGCATAACACCTTGATAATTATGTTCGCGACGAGAATGCGGCGGTAAACAACATATATTTTAATTAAGGGAAATACTAAATTTAACTTAAAGAACTTAATAATAATAATAATAAAATGGTAATTTGAAATAATAAATAAATAAATAAAGATAAATAAACTGAAATCAAGTTAAATTAAGAAATCATTTCACATAATAATTTAAGGAACTTGAACTAAAGTCAAACCCTAAATAATTGGAAAAGAATTGGAGAACTAAATATAACTAACAAGTGGGTTGGTAAATAAAAATAAAATAATTAATTAATTAAAGTAACTAAAGAGTTAACTGAAAGTGATGCATGGGATGCATGGGAATTAATGAAATGGTTTATAAAAGCTAATGAAATGGAAGAACGAGGGATCTTCATCTTCTTCTTCGTTCCTTCCATAGTGGAGAACCTGAACCCTTTGGGTGGATCTGAGGTGACTGTGGAAGAGTGTGCTTCAGTACAACGTGAGTGAGGTTGGGATCCTCCCAGCAGCATTTTGGCATTGTACTTCCATTTCTAGCAAGGTTTGTCTACCCTGTTGAGCTCGGGTGTTCCGGGGGAAGGAGAGTATCCATCAGGGTATGGTAGGGAGGAAACCGGTGGATCCGGCATGATTGGGAATCTAGAGACAAACAACAGTAGTGGAGCAAGGAAAAAACAACCTTCGGCCTCGTCCTCAAATGAAAACAACTAGTGATTTACAGGTATTTAAAGTATTTTAAATTTGTTAATGTTGCACATGTTAAGAAAATAGATCTTCTTAAACCCCTTTATCAAATCTAGATTTATGTATGTTAGTTGATTTGGTAGGACCTCGTGGAGGGTCGTTACATTGGGTAAGTGGTAATTCATATGCAATGTATCGAAGGGGGAAGAATATACACATGATTTTGGTGGAGGACTCACACGTGAGAATATTGACACCAACTTCACGGAGATCCGCAAGTGTGTTGGTGCATGATGAAAGGATGGGTGAGTTGGGTGAGAGAGATGTCATCTACCTCTCCAGTCCCTACACACTTTAACTCATATCAAAGTAGTTCAACTCGACTCCCTCTGCCAATGTAGGTAGCACCCCCCTGGGTCTCTCTTGGTTATTTAAGCTAGGCAATTCTCCCTCTTTCAAGATGAATGGTGAAACTTATGTTCGTGGGTATTTGGTTTGTAATATTCTTCTAATTAATGAAAGAAGGATTTGGAGGTCCATCTTGTGTCTTTTCCAGCTAGATATTCATGGTTTCATGTGTTTACTGAGGTAACCGTAGAGTAATATTTTTCATATTGTATTTCTTGTCAAATTTAGCCTAATGAAGGATTAGGATTAATCATAGGATTGAATGGTGTTGTTTCATTATTCAATTGAAATATCTAGATCTAAGATTTAAGATTTGTGTGCCCATTTTCTTATGAGTATGTTCTCCTTATTTTTGGTTTAGAATTTCACTAATATCTTGACAAGTCTATGCAAGTGTGAAGGTTCCTACAGGGATATCAGTGGATTTGTAAGGGGACTTGATTAATTTCCTTACCCTCCATCTTATTTAGATAAACTTAGTCCATTTGCAAATTTGCAAGTATCTTCAATTGCCCATTTCAAAGAGGGGGCTTTTTTTCACCTTCTTCAACTTCAAATTTTAAAATCAATCTTTCAGTTACTTGGTTACTCTCTTATTGATTAGATATATCATTTTAAAAGGATAATATTTTGTTTATATCTAGTTCATAAGAGTATTTTTTGCTTAGGTCTAAATTTCATAAGTTTTATCACATCTCAAGAATAGATCTAGGCATAAGAAGTCTCTTTGGTGCAAGTAGTTAATAGTAGATCTAAAGCTTGCTCTCAAAAGTATTTTCCTTTGAATATGAAAGTTAAATTTGGCATCTAATTGCACACCTGTAGAAGGAGCAAGTCGACATAATTCGACTTGAACGAAGACCAACTTAGTCGATCAGCCGAGTAAGTCAGTCGGCCGACTAACTAGAAAGATTAGTCGGCTAACTAATAGTCATGTCGGTTCACCGAACCGACAGGTAGTTATTTTGTAACTGTTTGTAACTTGTATATATTAGGCTGTTGAGCCAAGCAAGAACTCAGTTCAGTTCTCTGCCTTGTATGAACTCATTATATTAATATAATCTGTTTCCCTATCTGTTCTTGTCTCGTGTCTCTTATTTATAGTTATGTTTTAGTATGTATTATTGGTAACCTTATGTGATCCATGAGATTACAACATTGGTTCCGTTGCCGGGACAGGGCATTCAGGCTTTGGAGGGCCGGAAGTCGACAGAGGCAGAACTGAGGCAGACCATTGAAGAACAAATTGTGATGGAGACCAACAAACTGCAGAAGCTAGAACGAGAGGCACATCAGTGGGTTCAACAGGCCCTTCCCAACTTAGAGAAAGTCGACATCCTCTACCCACAGATGAAACAACTCATCAATGCTACAGAAGAGAAAAACCAATTGTTGGGTCCCAACATGGAGAATATAGTAGAAATGCCCATGTCCAAAAATATGTCGATCCTTTCAAGTCTCACTACCTTAACAATCGATATCCAGAAGGCATTGCAGAGTTGGACTGACTTTCAGCATCATCTTGCCATCACAGCTCTAGCTATCGTCGAAGTCTGCGTCCAGAGGAGACCAACCATCCGTCTGCACAGTCCACAGCAAGAGCAAGTTTGAATGGTTCGACAAGAGTTCATTTTTTGTACCTCCCTATTTCTTCGGGACGAAGAAACGTTTTATCTGTGGGGGAGATGTAGAAGGATCAAGTCGACATAAGTCGACTTGAACGAAGACCGACTTAGTCGATCAGCCGACTAAGTCGATGGGCCGACTTAGTCGATCAGTCGACTAAGTCGGTCGGCCGACTAACTAGAAAGATTAGTCGGCTAACTAACAGTCGTGTCGGTTCACCGAACCGACAGGTAGTTATTTTGTAACTATTTGTAACTTGTATATATTAGGCTGTTGAGCCAAGAAAGAACTCAGTTCAGTTCTCTGCATTGTATGAACTCATTATATTAATATAATCTGTTTCCCTATCTGTTCTTGTCTCTTGTCTCTTATGTATAGTTATGTTTTAGTATGTATTATTGGTAACCTTATGTAGATGTAGAAGGAGCAATTCGACATAGTTCGACTTGAACGAAGACCGACTTAGTCGATCAGCCGACTAAGTCGATGGGACGACTTAGTCGATCAGCCGACTAAGTCGGTCGGCCGACTAACTAGAAAGATTAGTCGGCTAACTAACAGTCGTGTCGGTTCACCGAACCGACAGGTAGTTATTTTGTAACTGTTTGTAACTTGTATTTATTAGGCTGTTGAGCCAAGCAAGAACTCAGTTCAGTTCTATGCCTTGTATGAACTCATTATATTAATATAATCTGTTTCCCTATCTGTTCTTGTCTCTTGTCTCTTATTTATAGTTATGTTTTAGTATGTATTATTGGTAACCTTATGTGATCCGTGAGATTACAACATTGGTTCCGTTGCCGGTAGTACATGTCTAAAATATATGCTCACATATGATACCAGAGCAGGAGATCAAGGACTGGTGGGACTGTAAAGTTACGAACTACTTGCAAAATTACGCAAGACGGAACAGATTAACAGTCGCTGAAGCTAGAGCCAGATTTTTCACAGAGACACATGAAAAATTCATTGAGTCTGTGCCACAACTGTTGAAGCAGCTTCTGGATGAGAAGACCGGATGCGACTAAAGAACAGTAGTTTCTAGATAAACTGTTCCGAGGGGGACGCACAAATATATCGGAGTGGTTTGAGAAAATTGCCGACAACTTCTGTGAGGAGCAAGCAATTGAAGATTGAACGTCGGTAGAAACTGTCAAAGTGAAATTCTACACAGATTTCACCGAAAAATTCTTGTGCTCCCTGCCGACCTTGCTGTTCAAATTCTTGATAGAGAATGGAGCAGGCCACATCGTCGAACCTAGACCACCACTGTGCAAACAACCACCAAACACCAACTGGGAAGAAAAGCAGAGGAAGTGGGAGAAATTTATTGCAGAAAGGGAGTGAGAATACTTCCTGAGCAAGTGATTCGAACTATCTGGGCTTTCTAAAAGCGTCGGGTAGGCTATGGGGGGGTAGCTGGTCTTGTGTCGGAGGTAGAGTATAGTGGATCCTAGTCGACCTCAGGAGGATAGACGTCACCAGTGATGAAAAGTCGACCGTAGAAGAATTGAAGAAAATAGTACTATACGGAAGTATGTCGGACATTCAGAAACAAGAAAGGGATGAAAGACAGCAGAGAAGGGAAGCAAGACGCGAAAGAGCCGAAGGGCCGCGCAGAGAACAAAAACCTAGGGAGACCGACGATGAAGAGAATCCGCCAGAGTCGGGTCATGACCGACAGGAAGAGGGCGTCGAACAAGAGGTATTCCCTATGGAGGAAGAAGTATGGATAGAGCAGCCAAAATCTCTCCAATTAACAGCTCCCAATGAAGGAACGACCCTTTCCCCATTAAATCCACATACCAGAATACAGACTATTGTTGAAGACGACCTCCGACTAAGATCTGGTGACTATAGTATCTAGAGTCGACTAGGCGACGATACGTACACCGGACAACATCTTGTCATACGCCGACCATTCGAAGGGAACTGGGTGACAATTCAAGCGGCACCCTCCCTCTAAAGTATCCACTTTCTCTTACCGACACAGGAAGGAGCACCCCCCCCACCCCCCGCTAAGTACAGCTTTTGAAGGAATTGAACATGCAGCCCTGCGCACACAAAGTTTCAGTGGACCATCGACAGTAGAAATCCACAACAACCCACTGTACGTCAAAGACGAATCGACCACCGACGGAGGTACCAGTTCCGTCGACCAAAATTCCGCAGGAGCGACTACATCAACAATCCCACCGCTTTCACCACCACCCACGCCTCGGACCCCGCCAACTTCTGAGAACAGTGAAAGTGACTCAGACATGGGTCACGAAACAGCTCACATTCCTCTCTACAAGGGGGATGAAGACCCCAGACGACATTGGTTCATCTGTGAGTCGATTTGGGATGCAAACCAGGTGAAGGATGAATACCGACAGATGGCTCAGTTCGCAGGAGCCTTACAGAAAAGGGCCCTGACCTGGTACATGACCTTTTCGGAAAGGCAACCCAGACCAACGAAAGTTGATATTAAAGCACAGTTCTTATCCTTTTTCAAGACCCCAGACTCTAAGCACCTGGCCGCCAAAAATCTCAACACAACGCAGCAAAACCCAGGGGAGACAGTCCGCGACTACGACAAATGCTAGAAGGACCTATTGAGCCAATTAGATTATGTTATTGATGAGCAACTACTAATTCAATGGTTCCTTACAGGATTATCACAAAAAGTACGCCGACACATCAGTCTTGAAACGTTCAAGACATATGAAGATGCGCTGACCAAAAGCTCTGCAGGTGGAAATGGACGAAGACATACCTTCCTATCCGAAGGACCACATGATAGAAGAACAGCTTGAGAATGTGCAGAAGTCCTTGAAAGAACTGTCCCTCAAAAATCAAGAAATCTGGTGTACTAAATGTTCGACGGCCGGACACTCGAAATATAATTGTCGACACGAATACAGCCGATAAGACGTCTACTTTGTGCAAACTAAAGTATTTTGCGACATTTTCCAGGAGGCCGGAGATCATTCTATGAAAGAATGTCCGTTTAACATGAAGAACGCAAAATCTTCCTAGTGCGCCATCTGTGAGACAAAAAGTCACAATACGATCGACTATCAATTAAACCTGAAAAACAGACAGAACTATCAGGGGTCTACCAGACGAATGCAGTGGCGCAAAGCAATGAGCAAAATAATACCAATGACCAGAACGGGAAACGATACGAAGGCCGACGATATGAGCTCCGATACGACAATCGATGACAAGGGTTTAGAGGAAGAGGTCGATTCGTCGGGAATCGCAACATACGACCACGTCGATCTACCCAGTGCTTCATCTGCTATAAAGAAGGGCATCGATGCGCAGACTGTCCATACAAGGACAGAACTGACCTTAAATTTCATACACATTGTGGAGTAGGCGATCACTCTCTAGAGGATTGTCCTACCATGTTATAAAAAATCAATAATAAGAAAAATGTTAATGTCTTGTCCTGTGTACAAAAGCATGATGTATTAACTACTAAAAATATGCATATTGTCACTCGCCAAGGCACAAAAACAGGGCCTGATAACCCCCAAATTAGTAAAATTAAAAACACAAATGGTTATCCGAATCCTCTGAAGGAAAAACAAACCTATCAAGAAGCCACCCACATATTTCAAGACATTGCACAGCAAGAAGACAATATTACCAGTCGACTTAGCACGACACAACAATTAACTTATCTCATCCAAACAGACAAATCCGTAGCCCAGTTCATTGATTTATTACACGAAATAAAAAGCACTAACTTTGGGAAACAAACTAAGAACATTTGCATCCTAAATCAAAAAGACAAAAACGATGTCGACCCACTTGTTGACCCGGAAATCGAAGGTTATCACGTCCGACAAGTGGTGCTCGATTTCGGGTCTCAGGTAAATATCATGACCAGGGATACATGGGAAAAGATGGGCCGACCTCGACTCTATGAGTTAGGCATTTGCCTAAAAATCGCCGACCAAGGCCTCATTGAACCCATTGGGGTTTGGAAAGATGTCGACACGACCATCAAAGGAATCTCGACTAAGGTTGATTTTGAAATCATCGACCCAAAAGAAGGATCTAGCTCCTTCCCAGCTCTAGTTGGTCGACCTTGGGGACGAAAGATGAAAGCCTCGATATCCTTAGACAAAGAACGAATTAAGTTAAAAGGAAATGGTCAAAAAGTCATTGTACCCATTAATCCTTCCCAAGGAGCACCTTGGACCGAACCGATTGATGAGGAAGTTGATGTCAGATAGCTTTACCAGATCCATAACAATACGGACTATACCGAGCCAAATATCTATGGGGAGCTTCACTTAGGTAACCAAGACTCAATTGGATATAATTCAGATGCTGAATTATATGACTAGGAAATGGAAAATTATGAAACACAAGCAAGAGGGTGCTGGACTATACAAAAAGTACAGAAAAAACCCACCCGACAGTGCTTCATTGTATCAATTATCCCCAAAGTCTTTGAAAACAAAATCAGGGAACGACCTACATTGCAGCCAACCAACTTACATAATACCCAACTACCCAGGTATAAGGAAAGAGAATCCCCAATAATGCATCTTGAACAAGTATCTAAAAATATTGGAGAACATGGCAGACTTCAAAGCTTAGTGGAAACATTTACAGGTCAAGCAGCTAGATGGTGGAACACCCATCAGACAAAATTGCAAACCTAGACAACTGCTACAACTTTCTTTGTCGAACAATTTAGTGGGAAAAAGTTAACCCAGGAAGCTCAAATCTCTATCTTTGTCCAAGGCCAAGACCCAGAAGAACACATCAAGATTTGTGAAAAGGAGTGGAGACGGCTTGGATACAAATATGAGCAAGCCTAGCCACATTTGTTCCCTTCAACCCTAGCCGACTTGCCTAATAAATGGTATAAGATGGAGGAAGCTAGAGGAGAAACCTTCTTTTGACATGAACTTAAAGAAAATTTTATTAAGGACTTCCAGTTCATACCTCAAAACGAAAAATTGGCTGGGACAGCACACCAAATCAAACAGTTTCTTCAACCGACCGAAAAACAACCCGTCCAAGACCATCGACAAATCAAGGACTGTAACAAGATACAAACTGAATCAAAATCACAGTCGACACATTTATACTTAGAAAATGAACACACAGAAGGTAAGAGCTTTAGATGGAAGACCGACCACCTTGAAACAACCAAACCGATCTACTCAATCCTGAAAGTTGAGACCACCGATAAACCAGACCTTGATAGAATAACTGCAGCCGACTTTACAGCTACATTCTCACAGTTCAAAGAAGGAAGTCGGCCGATCAATGAAGCTAAAGCACCAAAGTGGCTGGATTGCAAAGTGAAAACTAAGGAGGTCGACATTTCAAACGACGACTGTCCAAAAATAGCTAAGATTGGTGACTACTGGAATGAACACCAAACCACCGAAATCATAAACTTACTTAGAGAATTCCAAGATGTCTTTGCAAGGGACTACAAAGACTTAAAAGGGTTAGTACAAGAAATGGGAGAAATGAAAATAGATACTAAACCTGATGTCCGGCCTGTCAAGAAATGACCTTACAAACTAGCTCATAAGTATAAGGAGATAGTTAAGAAGAAAAAAAAACATTTTAGCAGCAGGGATCATTTACCCTATTGACCAGTCGAAATGGGCAAGTCCCATGGTCGTACAGCCCAAGAAACATGACCCGACCAGGTTAAGAATTTGTGTCGACTTTAGGGAGCTCAACAAAGTCACACTCACAGATCCATTCCCCACCCCCTATGCTGATGAAATCCTGAATGAAGTTGCAGGCCATGAATGTTATTCATTTACAGATGGATTTTCAGGATATAATCAAGTACCCATAGTAAAAGAGGATCAAAAGAAAACAATATTTGTATGTGTATTTGGGTCATTTGCCTACAGATTTATGCCTTTTAGGTTGAAGAATGCACCTGCAGTATTCTCTCGAATTGTTGTCAAAACATTCCAAGAGTATATCTATAAGACCATGGCAGTATACTTCGACGACTGGACTATATATTCCACCCTAAAGGATCACTGCATATGGCTCCAACTTATGCTGGAGAGATGTCGACAGATACAACTCTCCCTAAATATTAAGAAATGTATTTTTATGACTCCCATAGGCATACTCTTAGGGCATATTGTCTGCAAAGACGGTATAAAGGTCGACTTTGCCAAAATAAAAAACATCCTCGACCTAAAACCCCCAATAAACCCTAAACAGGTCCAGGTGTTATTGGGCCATACAGGATACTATACGAAATTCATCAGACACTATTCAGATATGACTTACCCTCTGGAAGAACTGCTAAAAGAAGATCAGGAGTTTACATGGACAGAAGAATGCCAAATATCCTTCGACAAATTGAAATGAAAACTGGTCGAAGCTCCCATACTTAAATTTCCAAACTGGTCGACCAAATTTCATGTGCATATTGATGCATCAGGCATCGCAATTGGAGCCATCCTTACTCAACCAAGGGATGATGGGATGGATTATCCTATAGTATACAGTAGTCAAAAACTAAATAAAGCTGAAAGGAACTACTCGACCACTGAACGAGAAGCCCTAGGTATGGTCTTTGCTCTCCAAAAGTATCGACGTTACCTATTGGAAAACCCTTTCATATTTTATACCGATCATCAAGCCTTGAAGTACCTTGTTAATAAACCCCTTCATCATGGAAGAATTTGTCGATGGTTACTTCTTTTTCAAGAATTTGAGTTTGAAGTGGTGGTCCGACCAGGAAAGCTAAATGTCGGACCCAACCACCTATCACGTATAAACACAGGGGAGGAACCGACCGGAATAGACGACGACTTGCCGGATGCACATCTATTTCGCATAGAAGCAGTACCCGAAGAACTAGAAGAAATAGCTCAGTTCTTAGAGACAGGTCAGGCACCCGAAGGTCTGAACACCAAGAAGAAACAAATCTTAGCTATGAAGGCTGCACCCTATAGCCTCATCAATGGATTTTTGTACAAAATGGGGTTAGACGACATTCTCAGACATTGTGTACTCGACCATGAGAGAGAAAAAATCATGCATGAAGCACACTATGGACCTGCAGGAGGACATTTTCAAGCAGATACAACTGCAAGAAAAATCCAACAGTCGGGCTTATGGTGGCCGATAATCCACAAAGATTGCAAAAACTTTGTTAGTCGATGCGATAGATGTCAACGACTTGGTCGACCTCTGCCGAGCACAGAAATTCCCTTGATATCTGTAAACCCTAGTCTCACATTCGAACTTTGGGCCATAGACTTCATAGGACCTTTTCCTATCCCAGCCAAACGATCAGGTGCAAGATATATTATCACGGCAGTGGAATATGTCACCAAATGGGCAGAAGCTAAACCCGTCGATACATGTTCAAGTGAGGTAGCTGCTAAGTTTATCTACAAAAACATTATCACTAGATTTGGATGCCCACTCACATTGATTAGCGACCAAGGATCACACTTTATCAACAAAACCATCAAAAATCTGACCGACCAGTTTCACATTGACCACCGACGAAGCACTGCATATCATCCTCAGTCGAACGACGCGATTGAAGCTTTTAACAAAACACTAAAAAAAGGGTTAACCAAAATATGCAGTACCGACAAAGACGACTGGGATGAGAAAATCCCTACGGTTCTCTGGGCATATAGGACAGCATATAAGCGGTCGACCAATCAAACCCCCTTTCGACTAGTCTACGGGAAAGAAGCAGTCGTCCCCCTACATTTCCGACAGAAGACACCTATTATTGCACATATACTACATGTCGATGTCGAACAGGCAAGAAAGGACCAACTATTTCAACTCAGTAAGCTAGAAGAACATAGAATCATGGCTATCCAGCATCAGGAAATTCACA
>LPNX010969286.1:255422-294986 GCA_001517045.1 Pseudotsuga menziesii
CTAATAGAAGGTTGGAGGCGAGACCAGGGACATACAGCACATTGTTGAAGTTACCATGATCAAGTTCTATCCTTCCTTTGCCTTTACTTTCAATGAGAGAGTCATCTCCCAGTACAATAGATGGTCCTTTCGACATATCTAGTGAGGAGAAGGCCTCCTTAGTCGAAACCATGTGTCTTGAAGCTCCAGAATCTATGATAAAACTGGGTGAGCTTGATGTGCCAGCAACTAGAGCATGAACTCTCTCTCTGTCATCGGAACTTGATCCTCCTTCTCTCTTCTTTGAGCCTTATGGAAGGGATATGCCATTCTTCTCCAGGAGATTGGTCAGCATATCAATCTGCTTTTTCATACAAGAGATTTCAGTTTGATTGCCCTTCGAACAGTATGAGCACTTGTTCATATCACCTTTGTTTTTCTTCTTCTGGGTATTTTTCTTGGGACCTTGTTGATCCTCCGGAGACTGATTCTTGTCTCTTCTTTGCTCAGGTGGCTTTTTAGCTTTCTTTTTGCTTTTAGAATCCACCCTCGAATCTCCGGCAACCAGAGCTTGGTCTTTGGAAGGTTTGATGGTTCCCATCATCACCAGCTTGTCTTGTTCTTGTGTGAGAGATTCCATGAAATCTGCAAGGCTGGGCATCTTCCAAGTTCGAGCTGTGAGTTTTGTGGCATAGAAGGTCGAAAAAAAGACTGAGTAGTCAGGTCCTAGCTTCGAGAGGATGGCCAATACGAGCTGCTCATCTTTCTTTTCGATACCACACTGCTTCAACTGTAAAACTAGTGCTTTGAACTTGGAGAAATACAGCTGCAGGGATTCAAAGCTGTTGGGACTCAGAGAAATCAGCTCATTTTCGATCTGATGTCCCCTCATCTCATCTGTCTTTCCAAAAATCTCATATAGCTTCTCCCATACTTGATCCGGTGAAGTTAATCCATCGAGATAGAAAAGGAGGTCTCGGGAAATACTGAGACATAGAGGCCATAAGCCTCATCTCTCCGATTATGCCATTTGATCTTCTCTGCAGCTGCATTGGGCTCTGATTCTATTGCCATAGTCACCCTGTAGAGGCCTTTCTCTCTCAACAAGATCTCCATCTCTGCTTTCCATTCAAAATAGTTGAAGGGAGTCAAGATAGTTTTCTGTGAATCCATAGCTTTAGAAAATCTGTCCCGGCTGTCAGTAGAAGGCTCCCAGTCTTGATGTCGAACCTGCAAAACAATTTTTGAAGGAGAGTAATAACCTACAATGGCTTTGATACCATGTAGAAATTCTGACCATCAATAGATTAATTTCACTCACAACAAATTACAATTGATCATGCAAAATTGTCAACAATGGAGACTGAAAATGGAGCTGTAACACAAAATTATATTAACTCAGTGTACAATAGCCAACCCTGTAATAACATAGGTTTTTGAATATATAGAATACATCAATATGTCGAATGCATAAGGAGGCATCCAAATCTAGCATAAATCAGGCTTACCCAAAATAGGCAAATCCCCCATAGGTGTAAAAAGCTGATCCCAAATCTGTCATGAGGCTCACGAATTGGCAAGGGCGCATGGGCAAGCTAATGAGTGGTGGAATGGCAGATCATACATGATTTTGTATGGAGGAAAGAGTGGAGGAGGAAGAGGCAACAAAGCTGATTCACCTCACCTAGTCTTGCTTTCCTATGTGCCTTAAAACACTGAAAAAGCAGGCAATAAAGCAGAAAAAGTAGAAGGGCGCCTAGGAGGCCAGGAATAAAGTAGATTTGATTCCTAAGGCTTTCCCAAGTGCTACATTAGTCAAAGATGGCAAGTTTGACCTCTATGGATAGGCAATTAACAACTTGCACATGGTGGGACTCATGAACTAGGCAAATAAGACAAAAATAAATGAATTAATGTCTAAGTGGGTAAATACTATGGGTTGATTATTCTAACACAATTACCCTCAGAGCACCCACAGTCTCAGTCGACCAAAGACCAAGAACTCTGTCAAAACCCCGACCAGTCCGATGCAATGGCACCCAAACTAACCAGAGCCGCGACCAAGGCAAAGGAGCTGCAAGCAGAGGACACCCCCTTGCTCAACCTCT
Source organism: Pseudotsuga menziesii (assembly GCA_001517045.1). Classification (NCBI taxonomy): domain Eukaryota; kingdom Viridiplantae; phylum Streptophyta; class Pinopsida; order Pinales; family Pinaceae; genus Pseudotsuga; species Pseudotsuga menziesii. The sequence continues at coordinate 257,510 of LPNX010969286.1, forward strand.
TAAAGAACATCAAAAACACAAAGGTACAGGAGGGCCCATTCCAGAAACTCTATACAGAGATCCAAGAGTGGGCCTATGTCGACAACAGAATGACCCAGGCCGCTGAGAAAATTTGAAAGAGCACCATCTTCAACTACCCTAACGCACCACTGATGGCAAGCTTCGGTGGGACAAAAGAAGGAGCTATTAAATTCATTATCATTCATTACCACAACAGCCAATTCTACTTCAACCAGCCGATTGACATCACCAGGGATGTTATCTCCAAGCTTACGGGTCTGTCCAACCAAGGCAGCCCTGTACCTATTGGGATAAAAGACGGGTTAGTCCAAGAACTTACGGGCTCACCGTCGGGAAAGAACTCCAAAGGATTGATGATCGGATAGATTGCGACAAGGACGCCACAAATCGTGGCTAAAATCATAGCAATCACCCTTACATTGGCAGGTCGGGGTAGCGACCTTAAACTGGAGATGCTGGAAGCTGTCGACACAATCACGACCGATGGTCGGATCTACCGATGGAAATATTATGTTGCCAACATGATCAAAACCATCTGCGAAATATGCCAAGAGATGGGAGGTATGATCAAGTTCCCCTCTCTCATTCTCTGGATTTTTATGTACCATATTTGTCCGGAAGGTAGTCCAGTCTTCCGGGAGCTAACCAAGTTCCAAATGCACCGCTTTAAACCTTTTTCACAAAAAGGAACCCTGCATGAGCTGGCACAGGGGAAAGTCTTCTTGGAAAACTGGTTCCAGCAGTTGAAGGTTCGCACGACGAGGTGGAGGGTGCCCCAGAACATCCGATGAAATCTCCCTACTGAGTCTCATATACAATTAGAACTTGATCATACATCAGTATGGTACATGCGAGGTCAGGACCCCAAATCCCAGGACCTCGGCTACTATCCAACGGTCGACCAGATTTTTCGAGAGTTGACCCGACAAGCGCAGACAAAGATTCCCATTCCAGAGGCTGCCAAACAGGTCGACTTCTCCATCATAGAGCCACTCACCGACTAGGAAAAATAAGAAGACTACGAGCTCAACTTATACATCAGCACATTTGTGTTGGAGGATACCTCGGTCGTGCCCACTAGTTGGGTACACATCACTGTCAAACCTCCGAATGCAAAGGTAGTCGACCCCCAGCCGACAGAACAACAACAACCAACAATACAACCATAGCAATAGACAACTCCTCCAGCTCCAGCAACCGTCGACCCCACTCAAGTACCGACAGGTGAAGTCAAAGGCACCGACCTAGAATATGCTTTATCCAGAAGCATCATTAAGAAGCTGGCTAAGGAGATAGCTGTCGCCAGGAAAAAAATCAAGGCCCAAAAACTACAACAAGGTAGGGGTAAGCGCAAGCTTATTCTGGCTGACTCGTCCGACGATGAGGAGGAACTAGCAGCCACGGCTATCGACATTGTCGAGGATGCCCGTGCAAATAAAGTATCAGTTGAAATTCAGTTTCAACGGTATCTGGATGCAGGAGCTCCGAAGGGTCGGCCAAAGAAAGCAAAAACGGCACCGACACCTGAAAATGTGGTCGACCTTGTGTCGACCCCTCCCCCCCCATCCCCGACAACCATAGTCGAGGAGCAAGCACTAGTACAGCAGGAAGACAATACCCATGAGGAATATCAAAGCGCCATCTCGGAGGCACTCAAAGCCAGGGTCGCCCAGGACGCTGAGCTTAAATCTTTCTTCGTGACACTCCCTGCACTGTTTAAGTCGGCCCAAAAAATACAAAAAAAAGCTCCTCTCTATGCAAGCAAAAATCCCTATGCAACTGTTACGACGACATTCACCCGAGACCAACAAGGTGACGTAATAGGAACATCAAAGTCTGTCATAGAGCCAATCAACACCGACGCCCAGGACGACCTACCCACTACACCTTCGGAAGCAGGTATCTCTTTCGACCAAAGTTCACAACACACTCTAGCCAACCCTTCGACCCCTGTCCATACCCCCACTCCGTCCCCAACACCACCATCATCACAACCTCCTTCACCACCACCACCACCATCACAACCTCCTTCACCACCACCACCACCGTCAAAATCCCCACCACCAGAATTACAGCCAAACCCGTCACAACCACCGTTATCTTCACAATCGGAATTCGTCATACCACCTCCTCAAAAAGAAACACCCCTGACTTCTATACCACCTAACCAACCAGAAAAACCCTCGACCTCCATTCCACCAACCATAGATCAACCCTCAACTGCTGCAGATACCCAAGAGCAATAAACAAACAAACAACAGAGAAAGAAAGAGCAGCATAGAACATCCGATCTCCGGATTATCCTAAGGGATGCAAGTTCCTTGGACGACACAGAGGTTGGCCAACTCCTTAAAACTATGGCCAAAGAGTCAAAGAAAAGGATAGATCAGAAAAATAAAGAGCTTGTATCCAAAAATGCAGAAGAATTCGAGTTTCTTGGCAGATGCAGAGCTCTAGCACAGACCGTGATACCAGGCCCTATCGAAGTCGACACAGATTGACCACTTGAAAGAGCATATCAGCTCTTCGAGACGATGGTATCGACCGTCCAGACCCGGATGCAAGAGACTAAAGAAGAACAAAAGGAGGAGACTGTTCGACTGCTCCTGGCCCAACACACTGCATTCTCGGAAGCATACAAGGTTCTACAGGATCATATGGAAGAATCAGTTGTCACTGAGGAATTATTACGAGACTGGCCTAATCACTATGGGCAGGTCTATCAGCAGACAAGGCAGGTGCGACAGGGCATTCAGGCTTTGGAGGGCCGGAAATCGACAGAGGCAGAACTGAGGAAGACCATTGAAGAACAAATTGTGATGGATACCAACAAACTGCAGAAGCTAGAATGAGAGGCACATCAGTGGGTTCAACAGGCCCTTCCCAACTTAGAGAAAGTCAACATCATCTGCCCACAGATGAAACGACTCATCAATGCTGTAGAAGAGCAAAACCAATTGTTGGGTCCCAACATGGAGAATATAGCAGAAATGCCCATGTCTGAAAAGATGTCGATCCTTTCAAGTCTCACTACCTTAAACATCGATATCCAGAAGGCATTGCAGAGCTGGACCGACTTTCAGCATCATCTTTCCATCACAGCTCCAGCTATCATCGAAGTCTGCGTCCAGAGGAGACCGACCATCCATCTGCACAGTCCACAGCAAGAGCAAGTTTGAATGGTTCAACAAGAGTTCATTTTTTGTACCTCCCTGTTTCTTCGGGACGAAGAAACGTTTTGTCCGTGGGGGAGATGTAGAAGGAGCAGGTCAACATAAGTCGACTTTAACGAAGACCAACTTAGTTGATCAGCCGACTAAGTCGATGGGCCGACTTAGTCGATCAGCCGACTAAGTCGGTCGGCCGACTAACTAGAAAGATTAGTCGGCTAACTAACAGTCGTGTCAGTTCACCGAACCGACAGGTAGTTATGTTGTAACTGTTTGTAACTTGTATATATTAGGCTGTTGAGCCAAGCAAGAACTCAGTTCAGTTCTCTGCCTTGTATGAACTCATTATATTAATATAATCTGTTTCCCTATCTGTTCTTGTCTCTTGTCTCTTATTTATAGTTATGTTTTAGTATGTATTATTGGTAACCTTATGTGATCTGTGAGATTACAACAACACCGTATTGTCTTCCCAAAAGGAAATTCAATATCCCAAGGAAAGCTTACTTTCCTTGGTCTTTTTTTTTTGCAATTTTTATCAATTTCTAACTTAGGATTTTTTTAGAAACTTTCTAGGATGTTCAAAGACACTCTTAAAGTGTTTTTGAGCATCTTTTGGATCTAATAACTCGCTATTTTTTAATAGTTCCATCAAAAAAGAGAAGGAGGTGTTGCCCGATTTTGGGAGATTTAAGCCATTCAAGGCTTCTTGGAGCTCCCCTTTTCAATCTTGGTCAAATGTTTACCTACTGTAAGCCCTTGGATCCTAGATAAAAAGGACCAAAGAGCATTCCTTTTTTATATTTTTTTTTGTAACCAATAATAATAAAATCTTTGAGTAGGCTCTTCAGAGACCATTCCCCATCCCTCAAAGGGGGATCCGTGTCAGTGCCTTTTTTTTCATGTTTGCATGTTTTAGTTTAGTTAATTTTACATAGTTGTATACTTTGACTAGTACATTCAATATATCTTTATTTGATCAAGAGTAAGACAAATACTGACCCCATGACTTCCTGAGTTACCTGAAAGGGGAAAGAGATGCACAATAGGCATAATTAGAAAACCTTTGATTTTTATTTCATTATGTTAATTATTTTGTTTCTCGTTTAAAATTAACCCCTCCTTGCTTTCCCAAATGAGGTTTATTTGAACCGAAAGAGATTATTGGAGGCTCTTTTTTGCTTTTTAACAAACCAACACATATTTTAAATTTCTTAAAATCAACAAGACTTCGTTGTGTATGCTCTGCACTGTTACGGTTTGACCGAACAGTTGGTTGCATCAAAATCTATGAGGGTGTCTAGTTAAGATAGATTCACATATGAATTAACCTCCCAAGGAGAAAATCCAATGCCTCTAATTAATCCATTTCGGGGAAAGTTCATAGAGGAAGCGGGAACAACTGGGTAGTGACCTTGGGATACCGCCAAGCTACACCCTTGTTCATGTAGTATTGGACACATCTCAAATACTTCGATCTAGCCCACATATTCTTCATGTGAAACAACATCGGATAAGGGTTTTGGACATACTCCCGTACCTTCAAGTATATTTTGAGTTCCCTTCTCCTAATCTAATTCACTCATCTTCCACAATAAATTTAAAAGTGATCAAGAGCATTCACAACACATTTTTCAGCACTGCAACAAGCATTACCTTTTTTCGACTCCATTATTGGAACTGGTATTACATTTGTTATCATACAATCATTTTCTTTAAGATCATTTACTTATCATGTGTTGAGATAATTTATATGATGTTGTTCTTACGTATATTGTTGCAATATCTTGTTCCAGTATTTTCATCAAACTCCTAAATAACTTATCCACTCATAAATCATCACACTAAGCCTTAACAACATTAGACACTAATAGTTTCTACCCCCCTTGGTTTCAATTAGGATTTGGCCTAAACGGAGGAGTCAAGAACAAGGTGACAACCTTGACTCAATACTTGCCCCTAAGGACACACTGAGTGGCTTGAATATTTATGTCACATCCCCCCCAAGTGTGTGAAAGGCGAAAACATTTTCTGGCGTCGTTTCTGGGGATACAACTTTTAATTCCCGAGTACAATTTAACTTTTCTTTTTGTTTTGAAAAGATAAAAAGATAAATTTTATATATCTTGTCTAAAAATTAAAATTAAACTCGATTCATCTGGTGACTCCATTGTTTAATATCCATCCAAGGTATTCTACTCGAAGGAACTCCGAAGGAGTATTTGATCTCATCCCTGAGCCTGAAAGGGATTATAGAAGGAGATTGAATAGAAAAAATTCTCGTAGAATCCTTGAATATTTATGGTCCCAATCCCTCTCAGATATCCATTATTTATCTGAAGAGAGTCATATCCATTAATATAAAGAAATGATTGATTTCCTAAAACCCCTTGACTTTACTCAGATAGGAGGTGCTCTTCATTCCATTCCGAGTGATGCTATCAAGAAGATTCCTACCTTTTAGGGAAATAATGCCATCACAGTCAAATCTCATCTTCAGAAATTTTCAAGGCATCTAATTGGTTATTGCAATGAAGCTTCCCATGACCATGATGATGTTAAAATGAAGCTTTTGCTTTATCATTAGAAGAGAGTGTTGGTGATTGGTACCTTGATTTGGATGATAATTCATACAAATTATTAATGAATTCCAAAATGGTTTTAAGAAAAAATGGGGAGAGAAGAAGCAACCAAGACATCAACTTGTTGCTCTCCATAACATTAAAAAGATGGAAAATGAAACTATGGAGTAATTCAACAAAAAATATAAAGATTTAGTTTCTGACCTTCATAAAGAAATTAAGCCAAATTATGCTACTATCTTCATCTATTACATTGAAGCTTTCATTGGTGATTTGAGGTATCATTTAAGAAATAAAGAACCTGTCGATTTAAAGAATGCCCAATTTTGCTCAAAAAATTGAAAATAATATGCAATCATCTGGTAATTCTAGCATACCTAGATTTACTAGAGGAAATTATTCCTATAATAAAGAATCAAAAGGAAAAGCTGGTGAATCAAAAGGTAAAGAATCATTTAAGGATCTAATGAAGGAAATGTCTAAAATGATTAAAACCTTCATGAATAAATCAGAATCAACAAATGGCCAATCATGTTGCACAATTGAATCATATTCAAAATAGGTTAGTAACGATGGGAAGAAATCAAGTTTCTCATGCACCAAGGAACTTTCAGCATAAGCCAAATGAAATGTATAAGAATAAAGCACCATCTTAGGAGCGTAGAATTATGAACCAGTTAGATTTAGTCAACATGGTAGAGGATTCAATTCCTTATTGTAGGCATTGTGCTCAGCTTCATCAGAAAAATACATGTTACATTACAAATCAAGTTATGGAACAAGGACTCCCTAAAATTAGTAGTCAGGATACACCTCCAAGTGAGCTTGAGTTTGTGAACATGCTAGGCCAAACCTACCCTTTGCGAAACCAACATTGGAAATAGGCCATAGACTGTAGTCAAGAAAAGGACTTCATTACTCAAAATTACAGTGAAAATCCTACTCAAGAACATGTCATAGAGATGAGGAATGCTAGATTCAAAGGTGCTACTTATCATAGGAAGGAGAAGTATACACCAACTAAGCAGTATAAGCCTAAGGTAACAAGTCCTCCTATTATAAATCCCCCTATTGCTATAGAATAAAAAATTGACATGGGGACATGGCTAACTAATGTTAAAGTCTCAACCTATGCAACCGATATCCTTCAAATTCTCGGCCAAAAGGAAAAAATGTTAAAAGCTTTAGAAAGTAATCATAATAAATCCCATAACATTGTTGAAGAAACTGCTCTTCCAAGTAATAATGCTATCCTTGAAGACTTTCCTGTTATCCTTGAATATTTTCCTATTGTCCTCCACGGTGTTGATCTAAGAAGAGAATACCACCTACCATTTTATGTCTCTCTTTTAGTAGATAATATTCTTCTCCAGAATTGCATGTTAGATTCAGGTGCTTTGTCAAATGTAATTACAAGAAAAGTAATGGAGCAATTTAATCTAAGGATCACACGACCCTACAACAATGTTTGTGCAATGGATGCAAGAGAAGTTGATGTGGTAGGGATAATCTTAAACCTACACGCAAAATTGGCTAAGTATCATGACATCAATATGACAATGGATGTTGTAGTAATTGATGTGTCAGATAATTGGGGAATGATTTTGTCCAAAAAGTGGGCTGCAACTCTAGGTAGACACATCCAAATGGATTGGACGTATGTAATTATACCTGCATCAGAAAACACAAGGGTTATTCTTCATAGGGAAAAAGAAAGGCAGCGACATGTAGAAAATCCTAAGAAGCCTGCAAATGAATTCGTGCATTATACTGATAACTTTGGAAACTATGCCATCTTGTCTAACTTTATGGCCCACATTAAACACAATATTAATAATGAAAAGGTGGATGGAGTTTGGAAAATTTATTTCGATGAGGCATATTCCAAAGATGGAAAAGGTGCAGGCATCGTAATCATTTTTCCTTCTAAACAAAACTACAACTTTGCATTTAGATTGGAGTTTGAAGCATAAAACAATGTAGCTCAGTATGAAGCATTATTTCTAAGACTATAAACAACTAAGGACATGGGAATTAAAATATTGAACATTAAATGTGATTCGGACTTAGTAATCCTCCAACTAAAGAACAAATATAGATGTAACAGTGATAGACTATAGAAGTATAGGTATGTTATTTGGGATACTATGAAATGGTTTGATGCACTTAATCTTCAGGAAATCCCTGGATACAGAATGCTTTGGCAAATAAGTTAGTCGTGGCCACATCCACCCTTCAACCTTCAGATGATATGGTTAATGGAAATGGTAAAATGGAAATAAATCTCAGGCCTTCAATTCCCAATAGCATAGATCATTGGCAAGTTTTGATGATGATAATCATGTTTTAAGGTTCATTCACAACCTTCAAGATTTTTGGGATTGTGAGATCAACTATAAGAAAGAGGGTAAAGAGTATCAGGAACATGAAGAAATTGTCAGAAATTAGATTCCAAACGGTCTGGTATCTTTAGAAAATATTTTTGACAGACAAGATAGGAATAAAAATTAAAAAAAGAGACAATTAAAGTTAGGGATTATATGGAAATAAATATTGCCACAGATACATACCCTAAGTTAATAAAAATTGGAAAAGGCACCTCAGAAAAGGAAACGAATGAATTAATCAAGGAATACAGAGATGTATTGGCTTTTAGTTATGATGAACTCAAAGCTTTCCGGGAAGATGTGTTCCAACACACTATTCCCCTTAAAGAAGAAGCTAAACAAGTAAAACCTTCCCGCCAAAAACTTAGGTGAATAAATCCTAAGTTGGCCCATACTGTTCAAAAAGAGTTACAGAAGATGTTAGCAGTAGGGATCATAGCACCTACAAGACATTCATCATGGTTCTCAAACTTAGTAGTTGTTAGAAATAATAATGGGTCAATTAGGATATGCACAGTTTTCAAGAATCTTAACATATCATGCTAAAAGATAATTACCCATTACCCAACATGGAAGCCTTATTACAAAGAGTAACTGGTTCTGGAATGATGTCCGTGTTGGATGGTTTCTCTGGATATAATCAAGTATTGGTTAAGAAGAATCAGCACAAAACAACTTTCACCACACCTTGGGGCACCTATAAGTTCTTAAGGATGCCTTTTGTCTTGTTGAACGCGGGTGCCACTTTTCATAGGGCCGTGGACTTTGATTTTAAGGAGCTCATAGGAAAAAATATTGAGATATATCAAGATTATTTAACAATATTTTCTAAGGAAATATTTGACCATGTTAAACATTTAAGCAAGTTTTTGAAAGATGTCATAAGTACTTCATTTCATTAAATCTGACCAAGTCAATTTTCGGCATTGATGAAGGCAAGTTATTGGATCACATCATCTCAAAGGATGGTGTGAAGATTGACCCTGAAAGGGTGGAAACTATAAAGAACATCCATTTTCCCATTAATGTGAAATCCTTCCAATATTTCAATGGTCAAATCAACTTTATTAGAAGTTTCATTCCAAATCTATCAAAATTAATGAAACCTTTAGAAAATGTTATATTTTTATCATTCAAGCTAGCATTACCTTAGGATCTTATCTGAGAGAATAACATGCGCAGCAATAAACATAAGAGACAAGAGACACAAAGAATTTTCCTAGGGGAACCATAAAGGAGAAAACCCCGCAACTTCCTCAGAGATAGAATGAGCTCCAATGGCAGCAGTAAAACTCGAAAACAGAAAAGATGATCTCCATAGCCTGTTCTCTCTCTCACACTGAAAGAGATTCTCCTCTCTCACTCATACGCCCCAATGAGTGAGTGTGTGTGTGTGATAAATAGAGAGGCTCACTCTCTATTTATATTCTTTCATTCACTTGAAACCCACTCCAACATGTCGGCCTCACTTAACAATTACTTACTAGAGCCGACATCTCTAGGAGTGTCTAATAACCCTAGTGCCCCACAGCTTGTGGGGAATTTGCCTCCTCCAACCAATAAGGAGGGTTATCCTTAACACAACAGTGGGGACTATTTCCCTGACTTACAATGACTCACCTAGGGTCGACTTCTCTAGGATAGTCTAATAACCCTAGGGCCCCAAAACTGTGGGGACTTTAACCCTTGAAAAATAGGGGGGTTACCCACAATGAATTGACATGACTTGTTCACATTATAGAAACTCCCGATCGAAAAATCAGGGCATGACATGACTCAATTACATTACAAACACATCCCAGAATAAACATCGTGGTATAATACATAAGATATACAAGTGAATACATTCCGAAGTTACAATTACATCAACACTCCCTCTTAACTAGGAAGGTATTCTCTCGACACAATTTATTAGCACAAGTCTTCTTCTCTGTGTTATTTGAATCATCATCGAGTTCTCGTCATCTTCAATCCATATTCATCTTCAGGTCATCTTCATCTTTAAGTCATCTTCATCTAGATCTGTATCATCACTCGATCTAGATCATCATCACTGGATCTAGATCATCACTCTATCTAAATCATCATTGTTGGATCATCATCAAGTCTGGATCATCACTACTGGATCATCATCACTTGATCTAGATCATCATCAATTCTGGACCAACACTTGATCTGGATCGTCACTACTAGATCATCATCAAGTCTGGATCATCACTTGATCTAGATAATCATCAAACCAAGATCATCACTGAATCATCATCATCATCACTGCTTCTGCTATCTCAATCAAATGGTGCTCTCTCTTCATTCTTCTTGTCACAGGAAGTTCTACAGAGCCAGCCCTTTTTCATGCTGGTTGTAGGCCTAGCCTCCATGTAGGTCTTCTTCAGCGCTTATATCTGACACTAAGTCAGAATGGCCTACCTAGCTCTTACATATGACCTCATATTGTCAGAAAGGCATGCCCAACACTCATATCTGACCTCATCTTGTCAGAAAGGCCCAACACTCACATCTAACCATGTGTAAACACATCACGCCAGAATGGCTCAGCACTTATATCCGACCATGTGCGAACACACCGCATCGAAAGGGCTCTGTACTTACATCCAACCATGTTCAAAAACACTGCATCGGAAAGGCTCAGCACTTATATTCAGCCATGTTCGAAAACACTGCATTGAAAAGGCTCTGCACTTACATTCGACCATGTTCGAAAACACCGCGTTGAAAGGGCTCTTAGTCCCAGACTGAGGATTCCTGGTAACTGACCAGGTTCCTCCATTCTCCCATAGAATGGCATCAGCCCTTATATCTGATCAAGTGGAAACACATCCCTCAATCACATCAGAATGGCCATACTCTCACATCTGATCATGTAAGACTACATCCTATAGTCATATCAGAACGACCCTTAATCCCAAACTAAGTTTTCCTGGTAACTGACTAGGTGCCTCCATTCCAAGAATGGCATCAGCCCTTATATCTGATCAAGTGGGAACAACTCCCTCAATTACATTAGAATGGCCATGCACTCACATCATATCATGTAATAATACATCCTACAGTCATATCAGAATGGCCCTCAGTCCCAGACTGAGTATTCTTGGTAATTGACCAGGTGCCTCCATTCCAAGAATGCCATCAGCACTTATATCTGATCATGTAGGAACCAATCCTACAGTCACATCAGAATGGCTCAGCACTCACATCTAACATGGAAGAACCAAATCCTCTCACCATGACAGAATGGCTCATCCCTTACATCTGACCATGGAAGGAACCTAACCCTCTCACCATGTCAGAATGGCTCTAGGTCTCATCACTTCCCTTTGGAAGGAACCTCGATCTAGAGAACACCAAGCTTCTCCCTAAATTACTCAAACTTCACTCTGGCCAATGGCTTTGTCAACACATTAGCTATCTGTTCTTCTGTTGCAACATACTGGAGCTTCACTGCTCCTCTCTGCACCATATCCCTGATATAGTGATATTTGATATCATACTGAAGTAGCACCTCGAAGTGCTCTTCTTATCAATGGCACTTCCTACCCAATACGAATCTACATAACCCTCCAGGTAAATCTTCTGATTCACCTCATACTTGAGCCCATAATCAACTATACCCTTCAGGTACCTCACTACATGCTTTGTAACCATCAGGTGAACATGTCTCAATGTGTTCACAGCAAAGCAAATATCTGGTCTTGTGTTCTTCAGGTACATCAAGGACCCAATCATCTGACGATACATGGTAGCATCAACAACTTTTGATGAAGCATCACTCAATAGCTTTAGGTTCGATGCCATAGGTGTGGTTATGGCCTTGCATTCCATCATCCTGAACCTCTTCATGATCTCTACCGCATACTTCCCTTGTCTGAGGAAGATTCCATCTGCATTCTGCCACACCTGCATCCTAGAAAATAGTGCATCGACACATAACAGGAGCATCACTAGTCCTCCGCCTTCAACCTTGAAGCAAAGGTTGGAATCCACTTTACTCTTAGTAAAGCCTAGAGTCATAAGTAATCTATCCATCCTTTCGTACCATGTCGAACCTCAGGATCTTCTGCAGTCACTACCTCTTAAGCGGAGCATCATTCTTCCTCTGTCTTCTGTACTCTATGCACTGAAACATTATGTACCAGAGTGACAAGTAGTATCCATCTAGGATCACTGGATACCAAGATCTTGAAATTTTTCAAAAGTTCTTCTCGCACCCATCTGTGAGCTTGTCATCCTCTATCAACCTTGTAGCGAAGGTTCAGAGCTTCATCAAGCTCCTCATGTATGTGTTATCCCATGGGTGTCTTTTGAGCTCATACAAGGCTTTCTTTCATTCGCACACATTATTCTTCCTGTCATGTGTATTTCTGGTGGTTGCAACTGTCTCTTCGTAGTCTATTCCTCAAGCTACGAATATTGCCTTGTATCCCATGATTTTTCCATCTACGGCATGATGGAACTACGAACTTCTCTTCAGGTATCGATACTGCAACCTAGACATCATTCTTCGTGAACTGGTCTTCCCTTTCTTCTTGGTCACTTCTTCATGGTTGGAAGGTTATGCATTAATGATGTCGTTGCATTCGTCATATTATTATTCATCTGGAACCGTTGTCACTTGTTCTTCAAAACAAGTCTCATCCTTGCTTGCTTGTAGGTGATTATGTATGCGATCTTTCCTACAAGTCAAATGCAGTTTTATGGTTAGAAACATTTCATAAGGTATATTCATAATGAAAAATTCTTATGCATAAATATATGATCATGCAACTACTTTTTCCAATACAACATCCATCCATATCTCACGGAAACTTTCTAGATGCCTTCCATCTCTACCAAGACAACATTGAGATTGTTCACTAATCCAATATGTTAGCAAAGAGGTTTCATTCTAGATAAGTATCAATGGAGAGTTGTATAGCACCATGAGCTACTTACCCATCACATGCATATTAGAAGTACACTGTCATTAATGTAAACATTCTATCATGCATAATACATCAACTGAATATACACAAATGCATAACAAAACAATATCATGAAATGACAATTGAATACTTATCTTTATTTGTTTCATGGGTAGACTCCTTCTTGAGCCTTCAGCTTCATCGTGTTCTTCATTCATAATAGCATCGTTTCTTATCCAAAAGCTAAGATGGATAAGAGGTTCTTCAAGAGTTGAGTCCTTCATATTCCTCATCGTTTGAGGGATCTTCTTTGGATGGAGAGATCTTGATCTTCAGTTGCTCCCATATTTTCTTCTCTTATGAGTCGAGATTCTTCTTCTTCCCAAAGTCTGTTGAAAGTGATCACTTCCTTTTGGAACGCATTCCTCACATGAATTAATTCCATGATCCTAGGAGGCCATTCAAGATGGCTATCACTACTTCTGCATTCTCCACTTCTTCTTCTACCGCTTCAAGTTGTTATTTGATTTGAGAGACCCTCGTAAAGTATAATTGTATGGTCTCTACATTCTGGATCTTCACATTCTTCAACTAGTTTCTTAAAGCCATCTTCTGATTTATGTTATTTCCTTCAAATAGCTTGGTCAAGGAATCAAACATCTTTGGTATCTTTAGGGAAGACACTTGTGGTACAATTTGATCCGTGATTGAATAAAAAATGATCTTCATGGCCTTGACCAAGTTCTTCTTGTGTAAGGCTTTGAGCCTCATCTCCCTCTAGAACTGGAACCTCTCTACTCATGTAGGTGTCCAATTCATTTTCTTCAGAGAGATCATATACTTCCATGCTTGGAAGTTGTCAACTTCACCAATATTATCATCAAGCTGATGTGATAGATCATTTTGAAATGAGAACCTCAAATGAAAATAGCAAAAGATTAGATCTTACCGATTTGAGGTGTCCGTCCTAGTTCCGGAGCTGGTTGATCTAGGGTTTGTCAGAGAAACCCTAATTTTCAAAACTTGGAATATTTCAGATATGATTAGATAGAAAGATATATCTCTTCAAGATGAGCTGTCCAATGTACTCATTTTCTGAAAACAGTGGAGGGAAGCTCCCAGAACAAGAAGCCCTAGTTTTCCAATTTCTTCAACAAAAATTCCTGTTACTGCTTCTATGGTATCTTTGAAATTGCTGCTCCTTTGTGTATGAAAATTTGCACTAAGGTAACCTCACATTTCCCTGTTCCAACACCATAGGTTTCACCAATTGGGACTTATGATCATTTTCCCAAGGTGACTTGTTACAGGACTGTTCAGAACAGCGAAGTTGTATGGATTGCCAAGTGTCACTGGTTCATCTTATGGGCCTGAAATTTGGATCACAGAAATTAAAGTACATTCCCTTTTTGTAACAGCTTCATAAATTTCATTTGAACCTTTTTATCCCAATATATGTCAATTATCCCCAGGTGTCTTGTTTAGGGATGACTCCTGGAAGAGGTTGGAACCCTAACTTGGAGGGATCATATCTCCCTGAATATAGTGAATCTGAGGCTGAATTTTGGATAAAATGTACATCAATATTTTATATTCGACCTCTACAATTTTTTGCTCTTGATCCTTCGTCAATCCAGATATTTAGCAAATGTACCAAAACTTATCAGTTTTAGTATTTAGGGTTTTTCCAGCTCGGGGTCAAACTAGGGTTTGACTTTCCCGAAGTTATACCCAACCAAAAATCTTGATCCAGGTCTCTAAAATTCGATTTTGATGAATAAATCAATCCTATGCTAGGCTCACTCAAAAATTCCTCTTCTGTAGAAAGCCCTAATTTCCCACACCAAAAACTGAAAATGCTCGGAATTGAAATCTGCTTCGACAGAAAGATGTGCCCTTCAATGGAGAGTCATCCTAGCATACTTTTGATAATGGATTGTGGAGAGAGACCCAAAAAGGAAGAATCCCTAGCTTCTACAGCTTCACAATGTCTTCTTCTCAGGTTAGCTCTGATACCATGTTAGATTTTTATCATTCAAGCTAGCATTATCTTAGGATCTTATCTGAGAGAATAACATGCACAGCAATAAACACAAGAGACAAGAGACACAAAGAATTTTCCTCGAGGAAACCATAAAGGAGAAAACCCCACAACTTCCTCAGAGATAGAATGAGCACCAATGGCAGCAGTAAAACCCGAAAATAGAAAAGATGATCTCCACAGCTTGTTCACTCTCACACACTGAGAGAGCTTCTCCTCTCTCACTCATGCGCCCCAATGAGTGAGTGTGTGTGTGTGTGTGTGATAAATAGAGAGGATCACTCTCTATTTATATTCTTTCATTCACTTTAAACCCACTCCAACATGTCGGCCTCACTTAACAATTACTTACTAGAGCCGACATCTCTAGGAGTGTCTAATAACCCTAGTGCCCCACAGCTTGTGGGGACTTTTCCTCCTCCGACCAATAAGGAGGGTTATCCTGAACACAATAGTGGGGACTATTGCCCCGACTTACAATGACTCACCTAGGGTTGAATTCTCTAGGATTGTGTAATAACCCTAGGGCCCCACAACTACGGGGACTTTAACCCTTGACAAATAGGAGGGTTACCCACAATGACTTGACATGACTTGTTCACATTATAGAAACTCCTGATCAGAACATCAGGGCATGATATGACTCAATTACATTACAAACACATCCCGGAATAAACATCGAGGTATAATACATAAGATATACAAGTGAATACATTCCGAAGTTACAATTACATCAATAGAAAAACTATTAAAAAAAGATGTTAAATTTGAATGGACACATGAAGAAAAATAATCATTCAAATGTATCAAATATGTTATTGCTAGATCACCAGTTCCTATTAGTACATATTACTCTAGGGAATTTCAGATATTCTCATTTGCTTCAGAAGACACCAACAATGGTCTTACTTCAGAAAAAATAATGAAGGGAAAGAGAAACCGATATCCTTTATGAGTATATCCTTGTAACATTCAGAGTTGAAGTATACCACCATGGAAAAGCAGGCATATGCTCTTTTCAAGTCCCTTAAACACTTTAGAAATTATGTTGGATACTCGAAGATTGTTGGATATGTACCTCATGTGGCAGTTAAAGACATCCTATCTCAACAAGACTGTCTAGGCTTAAGAGGAAAATGGATCTAAAATATTTAGGAGTATGACTTGGAATTTAAACCCACTAAGTTAACTAAAGGAAAAGGACTTGCTAAAATGTTAAACAATGGAATGAAAGGGCCTTAGGAATGATTTTTCAAAACAATAATTAGGAACAAAGTGTATCAGACAAGCTTCAGGGATTATAACAACAACCTTGGTATGCAGATATAACTTTTTTCCTTCATAACCTTACATGCCTAGATCACCTAATTGTTCATAAGCAAAGAGCATTAAGGTTAAAAGAAACTAAGTATTGTATAACAAAAAATGGATAGGGTAGGAGAAACCCAGATGGTCTAGTACTTAGATGTGTTGATGAACCAAAGTGCAAAAAACTAACAGTTGAGTTCCACTCAGGATTTTTTGGTGGACATTTTGCAGCAAAGAAAACATCCCACAAAATCCTTAAAGCAGGTTATTATTAGCCGAACATTTTTTCAGATGTGCATAGTTTTGTCAAAATTTGCTTCTAGTGTCAGTTGTTCACTGAGAAGCAAAATATGAAACCTTTTCCCCTTCAACCACTAATTGTCTGAGCCCCTTTTCAGCACTGGGTTCTTGATTTCATCGATAAGTTTAAGGATAATTCTAGCAATGGATATTCTTGGATCCTTATTGCTACCGATTATTTTACAAAGTGGGTTGAAGTTATACCCACCAAGAAGGAAACCGACGATGTAGTCATGGAGTTCCTTGAAGACAAAATCATCACTAGATTCAGTGTGCCAGCCAAATTAACAACAAATAATGGTCCAACTTTCAGTTCTTCAAATATGTCTTTCTTTTGTTTTAAGTATGGCATTGTCTTATCCCATTCATCCAACTAATATCCTCAATGAAACAGTTTGGATGAGTTTAGTAACAAAAAATTACTGACCATAATCAAGAAAACGGTTGGGGATAACAAGAAAGCATGGGATAGAAAGATCAAGTATGCCTTATGGGCCGATAGGATAACAAAGAATAGTTCCACTGGGAAAAGTCCTTTCGAACTTGTATATGGCATCGATGTTACTTTTCATGTTCAAGTAATGCTTCCAGTGTATCGGCTCCTCCAGGATTTTAGTATAGATCATGATGCAATTTAGAATAGGATTTATCAGCTAATAGAGTTGGATGAAGATAGAAGGAAGGCACTTGAACAGGGTATCCAGAATTCAGACAAAATTAAAAGGACCTTTGATAAATCTACCCGATCGAAGCCTTTCCATATTGGGGATACAATTTTATGGGACAAGCGCAGAGAGAAGTTAGGTTTGCATGGAAAGTTTGACATTTTATGGACTAGGCCATGCACCATCTATGAGTTAGCAGGTGCTAATTATTTCTATCTAAATAACATGGATGGAAAAAAATTGGTCCTTCTCGTGAATGGTCGACTTCTCAAGCTTTTCTTTCACGAAGTTATTTGATGTCGATAGGGGAATCATGTACAATCAGGATTTTTGTAAACCCCTATTTTATTTTTGTTTTGTACATCACTCTTACATATTATTGTTCTACAATAGATTTCTTGTATAGTTGTTCTTGAATACTAGTTATGTCAATTATTTTATGTACACTAGTTTTTTCTTTTGTAAAATAATGTTGTTTACTATTGTATATTATGTTGTATACTAACCTTGTACGTTATTTATGACTTAGTGGTTTCATCTAGTATCTTTTATATCTGCGATACTTATGGGCTTTAGTTTTATGCAGGAACCAAATATTATAGGCTCTCATGTACCCCTTTTTTAATAGAAGATCAGTCAGAGCATGTGTCCCTAGATGGAGCCAGATGTTACCAGATAAGTCATACTTAGTTGCACTTCAAGTGAGCTGGAAAAGTCTAAACAAGGTTACTTGTTCATGATTAGAGTTCAGAGGTTCATTAGGCCTTTAAGGCCCTTTTATTTATTTATTTTTGTACAGCATGTTCATACCCCCTTAGGGGAGTTGTAATAAAGTGTGCCAGCATGAGAAATTTGTAAAGACTTGGGATTTATAATAATTTAACATCAATCCGATCATTCCAAGGTGTTTTTTTCCTTGTCAATTATGCAATGTTGAATAAGCGATGTATAATTTTTTATTTTTTCACTACTCCTCCAAAGCTAGAATGGTCGTCTTGGTGGTTAGGCCTTAGGAGGTTATTACAACTCACATTCCAATGCATATGAGCATGCTAGGCATTAATTTTGATTTTTATAAACATGTTCTAGGTACCCCTAGGTTTGTGTGCATTTTCGAGAAAATAATGTTTTCCCGCAAAATTAGGCCATTTTTAATGGTTTAATTGAAAAACTTTAGTGTAATAAAAGATGGGTCCAAAGTTCATTTTTTGCGTGGGTATACTCATTTCCACATTCAGAGCATCCTCTTTATCCCATATGCCAATTTTCATATGCTTTGGGCAGCTACAACATCTCGTGGAGCATTATTTAGCTAACAGAGCATCAAATTAGCATTTTAATGCTAAAAGTGCAACAATTTGGCACTAAAGTCAAAATTTTTAAAACTCAAAAGTTAAATTGTTTTATTCATGGGTTGACATGGAAATGGATCCCCCATGTCATGCAACCCTCTTCCATGAATAAAGACATCAAAATTTTGGTTATTTTAAGGGAGTGGCAAATGTTTTGTTGGGTGAGATGACGTCAACCAAGTGAGAAATGCGCAAACACCAAACAAGGTTGCGATTATATGGAAGGTGGACCCCTCATTCATGTAGAGGATATTAAAGTTTGGGTAAGTGGTAAGTCATATGTAATGTATCAAAGGGGGAAGAAGATACACATGAGTTTGGTGGAGGACTCACACGTGAGAAGATTGACGCCAACCTCATGGAGATTCACGAGTGTGTTGGTGCATGATGGATGGATGGGTGAGTTGGGTGAGAGAGGTATCATCTACCTCTCCAGTACCACTACACTTTAACTCATATCAACATATTTCAACTCGACTCTCTTGGTTATTTAAGTGAGGCAATTCTCCTTGTTTCAAGATGAGTGGTGAAACCTATGCTCCTGTGTATTTTCTTTGTAATATTTTTCTGATTAATGAACGCAGGATTTGGAGCTCCATCTTGTGTCTTTGTCAACTAGATGCTCATGGTTTCATGTGCTTAATGAGGTAACCATAGAGTAATATTTTTCATGTTGTATTTCTTGTCAAGATTAGCCCAATGAAGGAGTAGGATTAATCATAGGTTTGAATGGTGTTGTTTCAGTATTCAATTAAAATATATAGATCTAATTTAAGATCTATGTGCCCATTTGCTTATGAGTATGCTCTCTTTATTTTCGGTTTAGAATTTCACTAATATCTTGACAAGTCTATGCAAGTCTGAAGGTTCCTACAAGGATCTCGGTGGATTTGTAAGGGATCTTGATTGCTTGCGCTACCCTCCATATTATTGAGATAAATTTATTCCTTTTGCAAATTTGCGAGCATTTTCAATTGCCCATTTCAAAGAGGGGATTTCTTTCACCTTCTTCAACTTCGAATTTTAAAGTCAATCTTCCGGTTACCTGGTTACTCTCTTATTGATTAGATATATCATTTCAAAAGGATAATATTTTGTTTAGATCTAGTTCATAAGAGATTTTTTTGCTTAGATCTAAAGTTCACAAGTTTGATCACATCTCAAGAATAGATCTAGGCATAGGAAGTCTCTTTGGTGCAAGTAGTTAATAGTAGATCTAAAGATTGCTCTCAAAAGTAGTTTCATTTGAATAAGCAATTTAAATTTGGCATCTATGTGCACATCGTATTGGCTTCCCAAAAGGCAAGCCAAGATCCCAAGGAAATCTTGCTTTCCTTGGTCATTTTCTTTGCAGTTGTTATCAACTTCTAACTTAGGATTTTTTTCAGAAATTTTCTAGGATGTTCAAAGATACTCTTAAAGTGTTTTTGACCATATTTTGGATCTAATAACTCACTGGTTTTTAGAAGTTCCATCAAAAAAGAGAAGGAGTTGCTGCCCAATTTTGGGAGATTTAATCCATTCAAGGCTCCCTAGAGCTCCCCTTTTAAATATTGGTCAAATTTTTAGCTATTGTAAGCCTTTGGATCCTAGCTAATAAGGACCAAAGAGCATTCCTTTTCAATTTTTTTGTTGTAACCGAGCATAATAAAATCCTTAAGTAGTCTCTTCAGAGCCCACTCCCCATCTCCCCAGGGTTGATCCGTGTCGGCGCCATTTTTTTCATGTGTTCTTGGTTTAGTTTAGTTTCTTTTACATAGTAGTATACTTTGGCTGATGCATTAATTATATCTTTATTTGATCAAGAGTAAGTCAAATACTAACCCCACTAATTCCCAAGTTACCCGAAAGGGGAAAGAGATGTGTGGTAGGATTAATTAGAAAA
This sequence comes from Pseudotsuga menziesii, assembly GCA_001517045.1. Classification (NCBI taxonomy): domain Eukaryota; kingdom Viridiplantae; phylum Streptophyta; class Pinopsida; order Pinales; family Pinaceae; genus Pseudotsuga; species Pseudotsuga menziesii. The sequence goes on from LPNX010969286.1 coordinate 278,140, forward strand.
CCTTTGATTTTTAGTCCATTGTGTTAACTTTTTTGTTTCTTGTTTAAAATAAACCCCTACTTGCTTTCCCAATTGAGGTTCATTTTAACCAAAATAGATTCTTGGAGGTTCTTTTTTCCTTTTTAACAAACCAATATAACTTTTAAAATCCTTAAAATCAACAAGACTCCGTTGTGTATGCTCTGCATCGTCGCGGTTCGACCAAACAGTTGGTTGCATCAAAAGCAATGAGGGTGGTTAGTTAAGATAGATTCACATCTAAATTAACCTCCCAAGGCGGAAATCCAATTCCTCGAATTAATCCATTGCAGGGAAAGTTAACAGAGGAAGTGAGAACAACTGGGTAGTGACCTCGGTATACCATCAGGATACACCCTTGTTGGTGTAGTGTTGGACACATCTCATTGACTCCGATCCATCCCACATATTCTTCACGTGAAACCACATCAGATAGGGTTTTGGACATACTCCTTGTACCTTCAGGTATATTTGGAGTTCCATTCCCCCTAATAAAATTCACTCATCTTCCACGATAAATTTAAAAATGACCAAGAGCATTCACAACACATTTTTCAGCACTACAACAAACATTACATTTTTCTGACTCCATTATTGGCACTCACAATACATTTGTTATCATACAATCATTTGATTTAAGATCATTTACTTATCATGTGTTGAGATAACTTATATGTTTTCGTGCTTACATATATTGTTGCAATATCTTGTTCCAGTATTTTCATCAAACTCCTAAATAACTTATTTAATCATAAATCATCACACTAAGCCTTAACAACCTTATAAACTAATAGGGTCTACCCCACTTGGCTTCGATTAGGAGTTGTCCTAAACGGAGGATTCAAGAACAAGGTGACAGTATCAACTCAAGACTTGACCCCAAGGACATATCGAGTGGCTTGAATATTTATACCACGTTCCCCCCCAAGTGTGCGAAAGGAGGCAACAAGGTGAACCCACTAAGTAAAAAATTCATAGTTGAAACTGAAAATTATACCATGGTTGAACATAAATAAACATAGGAGTTGTCAAGTGAATTAGAAGCACTAGAGAAACCACCAATTAGTAAAAATCCACCACCTATCACTATGAGGCACTACTCTTCATTGGTGATTCCTACACTTGAAATGCATCACAGATCACCTTCTGCAGGTCCATCCCAAGTGTATCCAAACCCGCACACAAATTATGTAGGTATAAGAAAGCAAAGTATGAAAACAATGAAGGAGTTCAAAGGAAAAGTAGATCCAAGAGAAAAGAGATTACTAACAATGATAGATTATAAGGAATAGACCCTCAGGATGTCCATCTTAGAACCAAAGGTCCTAGTGCTCAAATAATTTGATGATTGGAAGGAAGATGAATACAAAGTACACTTTAGGCAGTTCAGACCCTTGGACAAGGTTGAAATCTACATTCTTTCCAGTGATTTGTTGTGTAAAGATGTGTTGTGGTTTTCAACTAATGAGAAGAAGTTGAATATGGAACTACAAAAGATGGATAAGTTGTTGAGAGCAGAAAAAGTGGATGGCAAAGCCAATTAGATTACTATCAAAGATACAGAGAGTAAGATTGTGGCCTTGCGAGTAAATTCAGTTTAGACCTCTCATCTTCAATCTCTATTACAACAAGAAGATGAGTTTTTCAATCTAAATAAGAAGTTGAATATCCCTAACACAAAGCATATCCAGACTCTAGAATTGTTAAAGCTACAAGATGAAAGGGACAAAATCAATGAAAACATGAAATATTACAAATCCCAAATGGAAGAATATATGAACAAAGTGGATGACTTGGAATTACAAACTTCATCCATGAAATTAAATAAAATATATATGTCCAATCAATTAGTTCCCCAAGAAGCATCTACACCATTTTAGGAGACCACTCAACTAGTAGGGGAAGCAAACAAAGCTCTAGAAGACCAAGACAACCAAGCCTCAGCAAAACAAATAGTTGAAGACATGGAAAAGGATACTCTAGTAGAGCAGTTAGAGAAGAAGGATAGTAGGATTAAAGAGATTGAAGATGAGATGGATGAGAAGTATGAGCTTATTGATGATTTGGATCATGAGAGAGATGAATTGAAGAATAAAGTCTACTGGCTGGGAGCAAAATTGTAAGAGGCATCCTAAAGGAATCCAAGAGAGTGTTACAGGGAAAAATAGTAGGAGAAATAATTAAACATTGGGATCATTTTGAGGTAGTACAAGGTGAATTGGATCTAGCTGCTAGTTCTAATGCCGAGACAAAGATAATATAGAAAGAACTTGAAGATAGACCAAAAGTTGCAATAGAGGTAATCGATTTTCTAAATGGCCAAAATAAAAGACAGTTGGATGAGTTGCATATTACAAATAGAACATATTTAATAAATCTTTCCAATCAAGTTATATGAAAGAAAATTCTACTAAACAGAGCTCAAAATAGGTTAAAGGCCCTTACATAAGAAGTTTCATTTTTTAAAGGCTTATTCAAAGATGGTGTGTAAAAGCGATTACCACGTATGTGGGATGGTAATAGAGATGTGTATCAAAAAGAAACATATCAAGAACTCTTGAATCAAAAGAAAATTGAGAAAATAGTGTTTTAAAATTTGTTTGGCTAGCTAGAAGGAGATGCATTACTCAAGCACTTAGCTCGAGAATTTGAAATGTGGACCAACTTGAGAAATCTATTAGGAGAGTTGCCACCCATATCCTATGAAAACTCACCAATGTTTAATTGGACTTAAATTCTTCGAGGACCCATAAATATACCACGAGAAATTAATGGCATCGAGTTTCTAAATACCATAAAATTGTTATTCCTAGAGTAAGCCAACCTATGTCATCTAGGAATCCATTAGGGAAACCAAGTGTGCATATTTTCCAGACATCAGGGAAACCAAGTGTGTAGATCATGTAGATAAAAGGGAAGCGTGACTGTACAGACAAGAGGGAAAGTAAGTGTACATCCACCTCAACAAAATATAACTAAAAAGAGCATGACTAAGAAGGGGTAAAGCAAAAATAAGCAATTAGAAAAGTATAACCAAAGTCTAAACATAATGAAAAGGGAGGATAGTTGAAAGGTGATTAGATCAAATAAAAGTTGGTTAAATTTTTATCTCCTACATAAAGGAAGTTTGAGGAAGAACAAAGGGCTGAGTGAGATATTGAGTCAATTTTTTAGGAACAAATTTTGTATACAAGAATTAAGTGTAGATATTAAGATCTAATGCATAATGTCAATGTATTCCTCTCTGTAGTTTTTGTTGAATTTTGTAACTCGGGATGTCCTTCATGTTCTGATTCCTATCATGAAGGTGTGTTATTAGTATAGGTATTGATGTAGAGTATGATATACACTCTAATAGTTATCATGGTTCCAATGGTGGAAACATGTTGAGGTTTTTGAGACCTTTACCAGCTATATGGGAGGAATTTAGGAATGCACATGTTTTTAATGCAGTAGTGTGATTTGCATGATGCATGTGAATGAGGTGTGCATGATGCATGTGATTGAGGTTTTACATGATGCATGTGCATGAGATATGCATTATTCATGTGCATGAGATCTGCATGTTGCATGTGCATGTACATGAAAAATAGGTTAGGGTTTTGGAACCCTAAAATTCATCGGAAGCTTATAAAAGAGAGCAAAGGCAGATGGGGGTGTATTCACCTTGACAATGTTAAGGAGAGAATCTATCTACACAGGTTGATTGAGTAGCTACATGAGGAGGGAGAATCACTGCATGAGCTTGAGGGAGCATTCATGAGAAGAAAAGGGTGCAATCATCAGGAAGAGGAGGGGCATAGATTTGAGAGAGATCCAACATACTTTTTATGAGTCGGGGAGGAACCATACGAGGAAAGAGATTCATCAGCTGAGAGCTCATATATTGAGCACACAAGAGAGGGAGAATTAGTGCATGGAATGAGTGAATCCTTGCATGAGGGGAAATGGCTGCATGAGAGAAAAAGGCACATTATTGAGCAAAGAGAGCACAATCTCTTGTGGAGTAGGGGTGTATATATGAGCAGATATCTAGCGCACCTTATTTGTAGCATATGAAGGACACATTAAATGCATAGATTCCTTCTATGAGAGATTGATTCCTGGTGCAGAGCATTCAGTTGACAGAGGGGACACATTCTTGAGCAGAGGGGGTGTACTTCATTGGAGGGAGTTGATCTCTAAGATAGAGGTCATCAACTCTAAGAGAGGTTATCACTGAGACAATGATCCAAAGAGGAAAAGGGGCATGTGTCCTAGTCAAAGAGTAGCTTCAATAGAGGAGGGTGAATTCTTGCATGAGAGGGGGAAATGTTCGCATGAGCAGAGAGGGCACATCCATCAAAGATCAAAAGTGAATTGATCTCATGTGATTGCTATATTGATTTATAAGAAATGAATTGATCTCATGTGTTTCATGTCATAAATAACTTGCATGTGATTTAGAGAGAGACTCGAGACCGAGTTGGTATCAAATAATTTTCAAGAGTATTGAAAATTTCTCTATTTTCTCTTCCAAATGCAATTTCCATATCTGATCTATATCCATGTAAATTCTCTTGAGATAATAAAATCCAGTGAACAACAACTTTGCATCATATTTGTAGTAGTGATATGAGTGTATGCTGAGTACTATAATGGAGATAGAGATTTCATTGTTATGACCTCTTTTCTTTCATTTGATGTTCATATGATTGATAGTAATCAAAGGTTTCTTTTACTATTTAATTACATGGATGCCAGTGCCACCAATTTTCTATAAAATATCGAGAATGATTTGCATTTTTCTTCTTCTACTGAATTCTTTATAAGCTCAGTACATTTTTCTCCCATCCTAAACGTGTAATATTTGTCTTCATGGCATTTTGAATACTTCTTTTGTGTTCCTTATGCTAAATTCACCTTCACTTACCTCTAAAATAATAAATATGCATCATTAAATTCCTCTAGAAAAAATACTCATACCTAATGTTTGTTCACTACCTCCATATCTGCAAATTTGTTAAAATAAAATCACAAATAACACATAGCATATTATTAATATCTAAATATTAAATAATTGAGCCTCATTGTGCCACAACATAGTCTTCCTTAGAACATCTCAAGGGATAATAAGCCCAATCTCATAACTAGTGCTTTTAGGCCCCTAAGGATTCGTGAAGGGAAGAAGGATACCTACAAAAATGAAAAGGATCAAGATCCCCATGAGGAAGTATGGATGAGCTTACCCAAGCAAAGTAGTATTCCAAGTAGACTTAACCAATCAAGGTTTAAACTGTTTGAAATTTAATAAGCAACAAAAACCAACAAGAGACTCACCTAGTGAATATCGAGGGGAAAATTCTTACGAGGGGCCCCTGAGCAGAATTCCATGGGTTTGACTATTAAAGTTCTAGAAACTTAAATTGCAATGCAAAAGTAAAGACCAAGCCATCTACGTGGAAATATCATGACTTGCTTTCGTAAGCATGCCTCTTGGTCAATAGGAAATTAAAATTATCATCTCTAATATATGTGTGTGTGTGTGTGTGTGTGTTGTTGAATATTGTCCCACAAATTGTCTTTTTATGATTGAAGAATATGAACTCTCGACCTATGATCATCATGAATGAAATTATGATCATATTAATCTAGGATGTTTACCAATATCAGTGATTAAAGATTCAATAATTTGAACAATTCAAAGTGAATCTTGTTTGTCCGAAGGAACTATAGAAAAACATTCTAGTCATTTAAATAAATTCTACCAATTGTTAAAAATATATATTTCTATACAAAAAGATGATGGGTATATATCATAAATGTATCTTTTCAATATGACCAAAATCTATCGAAATCTCTATAGTATTATGATTAATCAAAAACATGATTGATGGCATATAAAACTCATTATGAAAATTACCCATCATGATTGGACCATATTCAAGGTGATTTGGGGGGATTGAAATGATACAAATGTCTTTGTCCCATTGAAAAAATACATAACCTTAACATGTGTGTGTGTGTGTGCGCACACACACACATCCATAATATCTACATGCATACATGCATACATACATATGCATGTATGTATGTATGTATGTATGTATGTATACATACACTTATATAATTATTCTTGGTGCCAAAGGGGAAAGGCATGTCGAACTATGAGGTCATCTGTGTGATAGGTGAGAATGCTTAGTTAATTTTTTTACCCTTGAAATTTACTGAGGTTGGTGTGGGATGAAAAAATTGATTATAGTATGAGGGTTATTTTTCACTTTAGGGATAAACTGAAGAATGAAAGTGGTGCAGTAGGAGCATACAAAATATTTGTTTGCTAAGATTTACAAAATATATAAGAAACAAGATAATGAGTTGGGTTTTGTTGAGCAATATGGCTCAAGTGACGCGGGTCCCTCACCCAGATTATGGTTTAACTCTTAGAATTGAGGATTAAAGTGAACCTTGGATTAACACAAAGTCTCATGCATACCTTCAATTCTCAACACATAATGAAGCAAGTGGGAGTATTTTTGTAATTAATGACCCACTAGATAAATGAACTAACAATCAAACCAATAAGCTAAGGGAGTACAGAAATATAAAAATGGTATGTAGAAGTTGCAATAATATCTCCAATATCTCAAGTTATTTTACTATGTGGGTGAAAGAAGCTACTTGGGAAATTCCATATTGCAATATTTAGGCAAATGATAGTTCCAATCAAGATTCTTATGTCAGTGATCATGCCGCCAGGTTTCATTTTTACCGAGAAAACTTTATACTAATTCCCTTTAGACTTTACTCCACTGGTTTTTACCTCAATAACAATCAAGCTCAACTCCATTCCATTCATGGTGATACCAATCAATAGTTTTCTTTTTAGGAAAGTCACTAAGTCAAAGGATTCTAGGATGACACTCTTTCAATCAATGATATGATGATAAGAAACCACTTTTCATAACAAAATCAAACAAGCCAAAACTCAAACAGGAGCAAGAAACCTAAACTGAAAATACCAAAATTAAAAGGACGATCAAGATACCCTATTCTCAAAATTAAAATTAAACAAACCAAAAGCTCAAAATTGAAACAAATGAATATATATATACAAACCATGATTAGATTCATGTGACATATGTACATGAAGGATGAGGCCTCTCGAGCATAAAAGAACTTTAGGTGGAAACCATTCACTAGGAATCATAATGGCTCACCATCTAGGGTTTTCAATAGGAAAGCATTGGTCCCTAACACCTCATAAATCATGTAAGGAACCAACCATATTGAATCAAAGTTGTGGTGTTTGGGTGGGGCCTCATGTGCTTTGTTTCACAGTAGGACATCGTCTCCTACTTTATAATTTAATATTGTGGCTCTCTTATCAAATGAACGTTTGGTGATGTCTTGTTTCTTTTGGAGGCGTTGGAATTCATATGTTCTAACCTCCTCTAGTTATAATGGGGTATCTAAATGATGTTGTAAAGATTGGAAACTAGATTCCATTCCAAATATAGCCAATCTCTAGATTGGATTTTGTAACTGAATATGCATAATAGTTAAGGTTACATACACTAGCGTGTAAGGAATTTGGCCCATAGTTTTCTTGGGTGTGATTCGATTATACCATAAATTGACGTTTAGTTTTGTGTGCCAATTTCATTTGTTGTCTTTGATTGTTCTCTTAAGAATCCATATCAATTTTTTATTTGTTGATTTGGACAATCCATTACCCTTGAAGTAGTAAGTGGAAGACTGAGAAAGATGGATGCCATAAGGGAAACCTAAGTAAAGCATGAGATCAGACATGAAATTCAATCCATTATCAATCAAATTTTCAGTAGGAGTCTTGAAGTGAGACAAAATGTTAAGCTTAACAAATTCATCCACCTGTTGTTTATTGGAGTTTATAAGGGCAACTGCTTATGCCCACTTGGTGAAGTAGTTAGTGTTGGTATTATGGTTATACTGAGAAGAGGGGGGGATGTGAATTAGTATAATAAATTTTCTTCATTTACATAAATATTCACCAATAATTCATTGACCATGAAACAATAAATGAACACAAGCTCAAATCACAATACACAAGATATAATGTGGAAACCCTTTCGGTAGAAAACCACAAAATTTATATTTTTAAATTAATGTACAGACTAACCTAATGTTGTAAAGTTTGTAGGCACCAACATATTGGAGACACCAATCCCCTCAAATGAGCACCAACTCAACAATATGTATGCACCAACCTATTGGAGACACCAATCTCCTCAACTGAGCACCAACTTAGTAATATGTAGCCATTAACCTATTGGAGACACCAATATCCTATTGTTTCTGTTTCTACTACTTTTGCTTCTACTTGTACTTCCTTTTGTGTTCTAACACTACGCCAATGTACACTCTTCCAATAGACAACACCTCTTTCTACAAATGCACAATAATATACTTCAAAATTTTCCTTTGATTTGCACCATAATTAGCCCTAATTGTGTCATATGATCACCTTCAAGTCAACACCCAAAAATGGCCTAATCACCTTCTATCTTAGCCTCATCTAAAGAAGAACCTGCAAGAAAACATCTCTTCCTCTTCAGAAGGTGTTCATTCTCTTCCTTAGACAACCTTATAAACCCCAAGAAAAAAATTCAAGAGAATATCATCAAGAATATCTTCAAAACCCAAAGAACATCTTCAAATCCATCTTCAAACCCTAAAGGACCTTCCTCTTCCACAAGTGCACGCCTTTTTTAGATATCCATGAGTGGATGAATGAAAAAACAAATGAGGAGCACGCCCTTCTATTTATACTCTTATTCAATCACTTTCTGGATTGACCTAACATTGTTCAATATCTTGGCAGGGCCGACTTAAAAATTGTTCAATATCTTGGCAGGGCCAACCTAAAAATTGTTCAATATCATGGCAGGGCCGACCTAAAAATTGTTTAATATCCAAGCAGGGTCGACCTAAAAATTGGATGGGATGACTTTACAAATTCTATCATATTTCCTCATTCCTATGGAGTTAGCCCGGATTTCCATATACCGTTGGAAAGGTATTGAAATAAGATTTCCAACCATGTAACCTATACTCCAATTTGAGCTAGGTGTATAGAGTAAAAATTCCTTGAAAGATAGGGTATCCAAGCTGAGAATCTAAACTCCAAAAACAATATTTCCAACAATATCCATATTGCAATATTCATCTTGGACATTTGTACTCTCCCCTTTCATTTGACATCAGTACAATAATATTTCCAACAATCTCCCCCCTTTGTTATTGATGACAACCTTTAGAAAATTCCACAACAAACTGTAGATACTTCCCCTGTCTCCAACTCCTCTTTTGCCTGCAATTCTCCCCCTTTTACATTAATGACAAAGGGATGCTCCCCCTGAGCTTGTGCTTTTCTTCAATATTTTTCCTTCATTAAATATGTATACATTGTTTGAGGCTCTTTTTGTTGTTGCCACACCAATATGCCTTAACTTTCTTTTTTAATCTCACACTTTTGAGATTTGAAGGGGAGAATGTATACATTGTTACTCCACACTTTTCTTATGTATACATTGTTTGAGTTTCATGTCTTTGTCTTAGTTTTTTGTGTAATAGGGGTGTGGTGTATTCCTAGAGTATTACTTTTCTACTTTTACATTTCATAACCTTTTCATCATTTTTCATAGGTATCTTTCATATTTCACCATGTTACCATTATGTCCCTTAGTGAAATCCACATCATGTACAATTTGTTTCATATTCCCATTCCTAAGGGGCACATGAGTTATTGCATCCATATTAATATAGTTTTCCCTTCATAATTATCCTTCTATTTGCCATATCGCATTTTATCACCATTTGCATGGGTGAAGACACCCAACTGGTTTGGGAGATTCTAATTATTGATTAATTAAGCTTAAGCCTTAGGTTGAGTGCCACATTATTGGCCTATTAATATTAAAAGGTTATAAGCCTTCGTTGAAGCCTCTTTCTTTAAGTTGCAATTAAAAAAATGTTAAAAGGAACTAGGGAGTACAATTTGAGACTCATGTGGTATAACACTTAATGTAACACCTCCCATGGACCACATGTTGAAGCAATGCAAATAAAATAATATTATGTCGTCCTCTCACAAAATTTGTTGGATATTTTAGCTTTATTTTTGTTTACATGTGCCACTTCATTTTGACTAGGCTTTGAGCCTCATCTCTTAGCACACATCCATGTGGAGTTGGTTGAGCATGCTTGTGGTTTGAGGATCAGTTATTCATGCACCCTTGTCATCATGAATCCATTCGCTCATTTATCCATTTCACCTATCCCATTGACACCATTTTCTAGGTAAACACTCCACTAAGTGTTCCACTTGCATCTTTGATTGATATTTTTCACATCTTGTTTCTTCCTTGTTGAAGGTTAAGTTGACTATAAGTTAGTCCTCCCTACCTACCTAGAAGTCTTTGACATCTCCCTAGGGTGCATTGTCTCTCATGGAGTATATTTTATGGTATTGGTATTTTTTAATAGTGGTTGTGTATTGAAGACCATTTATTTAACTACTCATACTATTTTTGAAAAAATATTGGAGGGCATAGTTCTCATGATTAATTTATTATTTGCTATAGTGGTTACAACCACATGGACCATTTCTCTTACAACACCATTCTCTTGCAAAATTAATTTAATATTTTTAAATGAAAGCCTCTAGGGATGTGCCCTACCTCTCTATGAGCTCTGATATTATTATTATTTTTAAATGGTTGAGCCTAGAACTTTAAATAAAATCCCCTTGTCATTTGTATGGCCATTGATTGAGTGAATAAAATAATGGAGAAAATTTCTCATGTGTGTGGGCCTATTTTGCGATTTAATTGTTGAATGCCAATGAAAAGGATCCAACCAAGGCCATCAAGAGGACAAATAACTCTAGTGATGGAAAAAACATAGCTATGAAATTGCAACTTGTGTTTATTTTATTTGCTTAGAAATATTATCATTTCTTGTTTCTTCAAATTAGTAGATTAATTGAAACAAATAAACCTGGATCAAAATTTGAAAATTGACACCTTGGAGGTTAATTTTCATTCATATTTTTAATTTTAATTTTAAACCATTATAAGTGTTTTGTACCATGCATTAGACAAGCCTCTAACAACTTTAGGTGGTTTCATGACCTTAGGTAAGAGGCAAATGACACCATTGGTCCAAGTTAATTTTAGGCACTAATCTTACTTTTTTCACCCTCCGAAAATATTTTACCTTTTTCACCATCCAAAAATATCTCTTTTACATATTTTCTTTAGCATTTGTATTTTGGAAATTGTATGTGAACTTCTATTTTAAATCTTCTACAATTTGCATTTAGGTTAATGTCATTTCTAACAATTTACATTAGTCCAGGAGCATCATTTCAATTATAAACTAGACTAACCTTACATTTATGCTTTGCTGGAAATTGCTCTTAAAATCTCAATTTTAATTATTGTGCAATTTCAACATGTTAGTTGATCCATAAAAAAACCAGCAATACCTTATGCTTATGAATACCATTTTCATATCTTAAATTACACTACATTGGAAACTTAAAATATATTTTGTTTTAGATTTTCTGCATTTTCCAACATTTAATTTTAGATGTGTTTTAAATTATTGAATTTTAAAAAAAGCTATTTATTTTAGAAATTGTCGGTTGCATTTGAACATTCTATTTTGACTTTTACATTATTCAGTTGCTCAAACACAACAATTATAAATCTGAACATCATGAATCACATTGACATCAAACAAATTCAGAGTTATATAACAAGTCTAGACACCCTTCAATTACACTCATCTTAATTAGACTCATACTCTGGTTTGTACACTTGAATCTTATCTTAATCAAATTCATAAACCAAATAAGAAACCAAACCTGGTCCTAGTCCAAATGATCCTTCAATTCATTCCTTAAACTTTGAACTTAGACTTAGCTTAGGGATCGCCACCTTGTCGTAGAGTGAAGCTAGAGTAAAGTGAGAGAAAGAGCTATTGAGGTGACAATGGATAACTTCAATGAGTTGTACAAAACTAACACTTTCATGCTTGGGCTTTCTATCATATAAGGTGCTAGATTTTGTTGTAACACTCTCTATCTCGTTGGACGCCCTGTCCAATTTAGTGGTGCTCATTTCAACCCATGTAAACTCTTTGCCTACCCGACAACTCTATTACATCCATCCTTCTCAAGGGTTCTATCACTATGAGTGAAGCTAGCAACATGGCAACCCTAGTGGATTCTGCTAGTGATACTCCCTCCGAGCTTTAATATTTTGTTAATCTAAATATGTTTTGTCAATGTTCTTATTAAGCCAATCCATAAGACTATACTTACAAACTTATGTGGCATGCTGGTTTGGTTTGATCGTTAAAGGATCTCTATTGATCGTCTTTTCCTTGATGTTGAATCTAGACTAGAATTGCCTATTTCTTAGGAAAAGGATATGATTTTGGCCCCAACAATTTTGATAACATTAAACAATTATTATTGTGAAAAAAAATGTAGTTAATTATTTTGTGTTGTTGGAAGTACTTTACCTTAGTCTTGCAAAGGTTTCCTCCATCTTCTACATCTATCATCCAAAAAATATCCTCAAATGTCCTACTTTTACATCAATGTTTTGGAAACAACACAGTTTCAAATAAAAATAACTCAAATTTAAATACAAATAAATCCCTTCATGTAAGATCCAAGTGAGCAGTTGCACATATATGTTTCAGTTTTACTCTCATATGGGGGTCCTGTTGTACCCCATACTGTATGGAAACTGCCTTTTTCAAACTTTTCACTTACTCTTCTTTACATTTTTGAGCTTATGATCCACTTCCAGCCAGTGCTCAGTGCTCCAGTGCCTATATTTTTGCTCCAGCATGCTTCAGTACTTGCCACTTGTTCCACAGTATTCCTGCTATATGATGATGTTCCTGCTATGGTGTGATAGATATAAGTGAGAACAACTTGATTGACTAAGAAGTTTATGTAAGATCCAAGTGAGAACAACTTGATTGACTTAGAAGTTTATGGTAGCCTTCGGTCCCCTGAACACTATCAAAAATCTTGTCAACTCGTCAATGGACTCACTGGAATCCAAGCAACAAATGGGGGTTTACTCAATACCGTGCTCATGTGGCAATACTTACTTACATTGGTGAAACAGGTCGCTCTCTCCAGGTTTGTTTGAAAGAACATTCAACAGACATATCTCACCGACCGAGCCCAAAAATCAGCTCTTGTAGAACATGCGCACAACACAGCCCACCATATTTGCATGGAGGACGCAAGATTAATTGTGAAAGAACACATTACGCGAAGAGGAAAACACGAGAGGCCCTTGAGATCGAAAACAATCTAACACTCTCAATAGAGATCACGGGCTAAGATTGAGCATTATATGGAAACCCATAATAGACCAGTTAAAACTTTGGCATCACTTCATAGTCTTGTTAAAAAATCGAGCCGACCCTCAACCATAACAATTAGAGATCGAGCATCATATTTAAAACATTTGCATCACCTTGTTTCTTCTCATTCCAATCTGGGCATTGGGATCCCTAAAGATGGACTCGCCTGAATAAAGTCCAAAACGTCAGTGATTGAAAAATTCTCTACGCAAGCTTCCTTTGTTCCAAATAGTTTATACCTGTGAGAGTGAATTCTTTGAATCCTTTGAACTTTATGTTTATTGTTTTCTGTTAACTTTGATATTTTGAATTTGAATTCTTCCAATTAATACGAGCAAGCAACAATGGATAACATGGGTAACTATTCCACCTTGGAACTTTCCCTTGGCTCCAACTGCATTAAGCTGCCCACTTACATCTGGCTCACGAGGGGCAAATATAGAACTGGGGGTTTTGAACCATCGTGGAGAGAAGAACAACATCCCTACTTTACCAACCAATCAAACCCCTGCACCTGTTGACAGATTTTAAACGTTGATGCATACTTTGTTGATGTATATGTAACTTCGGAATGTATTCTTCTATGTATCTTATGTATTGTAACCCGATGTTTATTCCAGGATATTTCTATTATGTATTTGAGTCATGTTGTCATGCCCCGATGTTCCGATCGGGAGGATTAATAATGTAAACAAGTCTTGTCAAGGCATTAGGTAAGTCCCCACAGTTTCGGGGCACTCGAGTTATTATACACTAATTAAGGTGTAGGCTCGAGTAAGTAATTGTAAGTTGAGCCTACATGTGAAAGTGCAATTCAAGTGAACGGAAGAATATAAATAGAGAGTGAGAGTCTCTCTATTTATCACTTGCACAACACATCACTTGCTCTCTCAAGTGTGGCGCACTAGTGGAGAAGGAAATACACTGGGACTAGAAGACTAATGCTGTCGAGAGTGCATCTTACTGTTTTGGGGTCTTACATCTTGTGGTGATTCTATCTTTGAGGAAGTTGCGGGGTTTTCTCCATTTATGGTTTCCCCGATCAAAACTCTTTGTGTCTCTTGTCTCTTGTGGTGTGCTTATGTTATTGCTGTGCTTCTTATTCTCTCAGTGAAAAGATCCTAACATAATGCTAGCTTAAATGTTGAAAAACTAACATGATATGAGAGCTAACCTGAGAAGAAGACACTGTGCAACTGCGAGAACTAGGGCTTCCTAGTTTGTGGATCTTCCTCCATAGATTTTCAGCAAAAGTATGCTAGGATGACTCTCCATTGAAGGGTGCATCTTTCTGTCGAAGCGGAATTCGATTTCGAACATTTTCAGTTTCGATGCGGAAATTAGGGCTTTCTACAGAAGAGGAATTTTTGAGTGAGACCTGCATAGGATTGTTCTCCTCATCAAAACCGAAGTTTAGAGACCTGGATCAAGAAATTTGGTTGGGTGAAACTCCGGGAAAGTCAAACCCTAGTTTGACCCCGAGCTTGAAAAACCCTAAATACTAAAAACTGATAAGTTTTGGTACAGTCGCTATATTCCGAGGTTGGCGAAGTCTCAGAAGCTGAAAATTGCAGGGGCCGAAGATAAAATCCTGAATAACACTGTGTCCAAAATTCAGCCTCAGATTCGCTATATTCCAGGAGATATGATCTCTCTAAGATAGGGTTTCAGTCTCTTCCAGAAATCATTCATAAACAGGACACCTGGGGAGATCTGTAATATCTTGGGCTACAGAGGTCCAAATGGAATTCCTGAAGATGTTCCAGAAAGGGCGCGGACTGTAATTTCAGTGGTCCGAAGATCAAACTCAGAAGATGAACCAGTGACACGTGGCATGCCGTACAACTTCGATGTTCTGAACAGTCCTGTAACAGGTCACCTTGGGAAAAGGATCATAAATCCCAAATGGTGAAACAACTTCTGATGAAACCTATGGTGTTAGATCAGGGACATGCGAGGTTACCTCAGTACGAAATTTCAGACACAGAGGAGCAGTAATTTCGGAGATATCTTAGAAACAGTAACAGGAATTTCTGCAGAAGAAATTGAAAATTAGGGCTTCCTGTTCCGGGAGCTTCCCTCCACTGTTTTCAGAAAAGGAGTACATTGGACAGCTCCATTTGAAGAGATCTATCTGTTTGTCCAATCAGATCTGAAAGATTCCAAGTTTTGAAAATTAGGGTTTCTGTGACAAACCCTAGATCAGCGAACTCCAGGACAAGGACGGACACCTCAAATCGGTAAGATCTAATCCTTTGCTATTTCCATTTGAGGTTCTCATTTAAGATGTCTCATCATACCAAGCTTGATGAAAAGCTTGAGGGAGCTGCTAACTTCCGAGCTTGGAAGTATAGGATCTCCCTGGTCCTTGAAAACAATGAATTAGACTCCTACATTCATGAGGAGGTTCCAGTTCCAGAGGGAGATGAGGCAAAGGCCTTACATAAGAAGAAGTTGGTTATGGAAAAGAGGATCATTGCTGATTCTATCAAGGATCATCTTATCCCATAAGTGTCCTCTCTCAAGACACCTAAAGCTATGTTTGATGCCCTAACCAAATTGTTTCAAGGAAAGAACATCAATCGGAAGATGACCCTGAGGAACCAGCTGAAGAATGTGAAGATTCAGAATGCAGAAACTATCCAGTCATACTTCACAAGGGTTTCTCAAATCAAGGAACAATTAGAAGCTGTTGATGAAGAAGTGGAAAATGCAGAGATTGTCATGACTACTTTGAATGGCTTCCCTAGGTCATGGGATGCCTTCATTCAAGGAATCTGTGCTAGAAAAAAAGTTAGTCAAATTCAGCAGACTATGGGAAGAATGCTCTCAAGAAGAAGCTCGGATAGCAGCTCGAGAAGAGAAGATGGGAAGTGAAGACCAAGCTCTCACGGTACACTCCAAGTCTCACTCCAAGTCATCAAGAAAGAAGTTTCATCGTTCAAGAGGTAAGCATTCTTACAAAGATAATCCTAAAAGAGAAATGTCTAGGGTCATATGCTATACTTGTGATGAAGCAAGACACTTTGCAAAAGATTGTCCTAACAAACAGAAGAAGATGAAGAAGAGCAACAAAAGAAGACATCATGCTCATGCTGCAGAGGATGATGAACCATCCAGAAAGAGATCCAGATATGAAAGTGAAGATTCTTCAAGCGAGGATGAATATGTTCTGATATCATCTCTCCCAGGTAACATTACTCATGGAAGTGATGATTGGCTTATAGACAATGGGGCTTCCAAACATATGACAGGATTCAAGGAATCATTTGTAAGACTGTCAGAACATGAATCACCTCACAAGGTGAAACTAAGAGATGACTACCAATATCCAATAAAAGGTAGTGGGGGAAATATTCATACAAGCTAGACTTTGGTAAGTCTCTAACAATGAAAGAAGTATTGTTTGCTCC
>LPNX010969286.1:295136-446581 GCA_001517045.1 Pseudotsuga menziesii
CCCGAAGAGAAGTTCATAGTTCCATCATGCAGTGGATGGAAACATCGTGGGATACAAAGCAAGATTCGTAGCACGAGGCTTCTCACGAAAAGACGGCCTAGACTACGAAGAAACATTTGCAGCCAGTAAGAGCTTAAACACATACATGATGAGATTGATGAAGATCTTAACCTTTGCTACAAGGTTGAAGATGCAAGTCTATACACTAGATGGTCACATAGAATATTAGTAGCATAGGAAGCTACTTGTCACTCTGGTACAGAATGTTTTCAGTACATAGAGCACAGAAGACAGAGGGAGTGACTACAGAATATCTTGAGGTTCTACATGGTACGACAGGATGGGCAGATTACTGATGACTCTAGGCTTTACTGAGAGTAAAGTGGATTCCAACCTTTGCTTCAAGGTTGAAGGCGGAAGACCAGTGATGTTCCTGTTATGTGTCGATGCACTATTGTTCTAGGCATGGAGGTGTGGCAGAGTGTGGATGGAAACTTCCTTAGACAAGGGAAGTATGCAGTAGAGATCCTGAAGAGGTTTGGGATGATGGACTGCAAGGCTATAGCCACACCTATGGCACCGAACATGAATCTATTAAGTGATGCTTCATCAGAGTCGGTTGATACTACGATGTATCGTCAGATGATGGGGTCCTTGATGTACCCAAGACTAGATATTTGCTTTGCTGTGAAGACACTTGAGACATATTCACCTGATGGTTGCAAAGCATGCAGGGATACAGTTGATTATGGGCTCAAGTACGATGCGAATCAAAAGATTAACCTAGAGGGTTATGTTGATTCAGATTGGGCAGGCAGTGCCATCGACCGGAAGAGTACTTTAGGATGTTGCTTCAGTATGGGATCAGGTATGATCTCTTGGTTTAGCAGGAAGCAATCATGTGTGGCACTGAGTACAGCTGAAGCAGAGTATGTCGCAGCTTGTTCAGCTAGTTGTGAGGCAGTATGGCTGGGGAATATACTGTCTGATATATTTGATCTCCAGTTGGATGCTACTTGTATACATTGTGACAACCAGAGTTGTGTGAAGTTGTCAGAGAATCCAGTGTTCCATGACAAGTCGAAGCATATCGAGATCAAGTATCACTATATCAGGGATATGGTGCAGAGAGGAGCAGTGAAGCTCCTGTATGTTGCGACGGAGAAACAGATAGCTGATGTATTGACAAAGCCATTGGCTAGGCTGAATTTTGAGTACTTCAGAGAGAGACTTGGTGTTCTCCAGATCGAGGTTCCTTCCAAGAGAAAGTGATGAGACCCATAGCCATTCTGACATGGTGAGAGGATTGGTTCCTTCCATGGTCAGATGTAAGGGCTGAGCCATTCCGATCATGGCTAAAGGATTAAGTTCCTCCCATGACAGATGTGAGTGCTGGCCATTCTGTCGAGTAGGACAGATGTAAGGGCAACTTCCACTCTCCGGGAGAGTGGAGGCGCCTGGTCAGTTACCAGGTAGCTCAGTCTGGGACTGGGGGCCATTCTGACGAAGGTGCAGGATTCAGTTCCTGCCAGGTCAGATGTGAGTGCATGCCCTTCTGACGAGTAGGTCAGATGTAAGTGCAGAAATCTTTCTTCATTGTGGCGGATGTGGTTCCAGCCTGGGTGAAAAGAATAGAGTTCTTTCATCATTGTGGCGGATGTGGTTTCAGCCTGGTTGAAAGTCTTCCATCATTGTGGCGGATGTGGTTCCAGCCTGGGTGAAAAGAACAGGGTTCTTTCATCATTGTGGCAGATGTGGTTCCAGCCTGGGTGAAAAGAACAGGGTTCTTTCATCATTGTGGCGAATGTGGTTCCAGTCTGGATGGATGTGATGCCCTTCTGACGAGTAGGTCAGATGTAAGTGTAGAGCCATTTCACAGATGGTAGTTGTTGTTCCTACCATGCTGGTGAATGTGAGTGCTGGGCCTTTCTGATGTGATTGTAGTTTACTACATGATCAGATGTGAGTGCTGGGTGTGCCTTTCTGACGAGCAGGTCAGATGTAAGTGCTGGGCGAAGACCTACCTGGTGGCTAGGCCTACAACCAGCATGAAAAAGGGTTGGCTCTGTAGAACTTCCTATGACGAGATAGTACACACATGATGATGACCAGAGGAGATCCAGATCGAGCTATGACCCAGATCCAGTTATGATGACTCCGAGAGATCCAGATCGAGAGATGATCTAGATCCAGCAGTGATGATCCAGATCGAGAGATGATCCAGATCCAGATCCAGATCGAGTGATGATCCAGATCCAGTCCAGTGTTGATGATCCAGATCGAGCGATGATCCAGATCCAGATCCAGATCGAGTGATGATCCAGATCCAGTCCAGTGATGATGATCCAGATCGAGTAATGATCCAGATCCAGTGATAATGTTCTATGATGATCCGGATCGAGTGATGATCCAGATCCAGTTCTATGACGATCCAGATCGAGAGATGATCCAGATCCAGATGACTTGAAGATGAAGATGACTTGAAGACGAAGATGATCCAGTTGATACAGAGAAGAAGACCAGTGCTGAAAATCGTGTCGAAAGAATACCTTCCTAGTTAAGAGGGAGTGTTGATGTATATGTAACTTCGGAATGTATTCTTCTATGTATCTTATGTATTGTAACCCGATGTTTATTCTGGGATATTTCTATTATGTATTTGAGTCATGTTGTCATGCCCCGATGTTCCGATCGGGAGGATTAATAATGTAAACAAGTCTTGTCAAGTCATTAGGTAAGTCCCCACAGTTTCGGGGCACTTGAGTTATTATACACTAATTAAGGTGTAGGCTCGAGTAAGTAATTGTAAGTTGAGCCTACGTGTGAAAGTGCAATTCAAGTGAACGGAAGAATATAAATAGAGAGTGAGAGTCACTCTATTTATCACTTGCACAACACATCACTTGCTCTCTCAAGTGTGGCGCACTAGTGGAGAAGGAAATATACTGGGACTAGAAGACTACCGCTGTCGGGAGTGCATCTTATTGTTTTGGGGTCTTACATCTTGTGGTGATTCTATCTTTGAGGAAGTTGCGGGGTTTTCTCCATTTATGGTTTCCCCGATCAAAACTCTTTGTCTCTCTTGTCTCTTGTGGTATGCTTATGTTATTGCTGTGCTTGTTATTCTCTCAGTGAAAAGATCCTAACATAATGCTAGCTTAAATGTTGAAAAACTAACATACTTTCACATAACTTTTGATTTTCCATGCAGAAAAGTGGATTATTGGAGTGGCACAGTAGATATAGGAAAATATCTACATTTTCAAGGAATAGGAGTTCATGCTTCTTTAGGCAAAAGATGAGAAGCAAAATGTAGAAGCATCTGAAACATTTGATACTCAATCTACAATTCAAAGGACTTTTATAGACCTCCAAAAAGATGGAAGTGCATTTGTACACTGACTAATTTATCTTTGTATCAAGCAAGTCATTCAAAATATGCCAAAATTCAGATATCTGGAAATCACAATCAAAATACTAGCTTTGTATTGTGCAAGTCATTCAAAATATGCCAAAATTCAAATATCTGGAAATCACAAGCAAAATACAAATTATGCAAGCACTGTAGATGCAAGCAACACTATAGCCCACAACTCTAAATGCAAGAACTGGCATGAGGCTGCGATTTCGTCAAATATTGAACTTGAATCAGGTTATAACATAATCATACTGATTGGGTTCTGCCCATTCCATACACTATGTTTTGTAGAAGCGGATTTAATACACCATTGCCACATTTGGAGATACATTCAATGGTCCAAATTGTGCTACTCGAATCAGAAATGAAAAGAAGATGGTGATACAGAGTCCCATCATCATAAATCAGTAAAACAATACGCACAAGATGTACTGTAAGGAAGTAGTTACTTGTAAAGTGCTAATAATGTGTCATTAATTAGTCACAATTTGCATCTATTATATCCTCCTTTCCAACTTAATGCACTAGTTTATGTTGATGCCAAACGTGTTATCAATTCAGTAGGTTTATATCATATGGAGAAAAATACAACTAATTATTCCAGCTATTAAGTTCAATCTACCGAAGGAATCATAGCCAGGTACACTTAATCAGTAAAAGAGCGCTGTGGCAATTGAAGAGGTCTGCAATCTTTGCAATGAGAAAATGGTGTTCAAGCTTAATCACACACTTCATAAACACCTATTCATGTAGAGATTGATTTTTATTTAAGGAAAGAGCTAACTTTTAAGAAAATTGGCTTTTGGTTAAGACCGGCAGGGAGCTGAAACAATTGTACTAGCAGGTTTGCCTTTTCCCTGTAACAGTAAATTTAAATGCATTTAATTTCTTATTCATATTCACGGAAGAAAAGCGATGACCTGCTCACTGTCAATTGTACTAGCAGGTTTGCCTTCTCCCCGTAAGAGTAAATTTAAATGCATTACATTTCTTATTGATATTCACAGAAAAAAAGCGATGACCTGCTCACTGTTCCCACTATCCATCTAAAAAATATTTTGCAAAGTTTAACAATGAATACATGATCTGGTACTGATTTTACATTCCCCATTAATAGCTTCAAAACTAGATGTGACTTTGAAGAAGCCAATAGATTGACAGTTCTATTATCTGTTATGACAAGAGTTGAAGCTATTCAGAAATGTGCAACTTATGTATGATACCAGATAATCAGGCAACAGCTGGGGCTGACTTCAGAACTGAACATGGTATGAAGTGAGATTTATATGGAAAAACAAAGAAACGGAGATGCCATGTAACATGTCCCCTGATATCTGTTGTAAACTACTTTCTTCAATCATACAAACATGTTGGAATCATGTATTCCCTTCATGTAAAAGTTGGATACAAGGCAAACATCTTATTTTTATTCTCATTTAATCATCTGCGACACTATAGGCAACTGCAGTTCTGCAAGGTGCATACACAAGAAAGGAGTGGGGCCGATCATCATACCATCCCTCCTGCATGAAACACAACATGGCCCCCAAAAACAAATAACTTCAGAAGGGACTATAGTGAACTGAAAAAGGGCTTGTAAAAGCTTAAAGATCTTGACCAAAAAAATTGAAATTTAGAGTGAAACTATGAAAGAGCAGGAAACAAATATACCGAGACACTCTTAATGTATCAACTGTCATTTTTGAAATCTTAGAGACTTAAATCATCTAACGGACGCAAGAATGAAAATACTGCCAAGAGTAGTTACAGATATTCATGAAACACCATAGTTTTGGTCCTGAATTATCAATATAAATAAATATTGCAAAATATGAATTCAAAACACCACATTTAAAAATACAAGTTCTTTTACAAGCAAGACACAAACCAAAAAAGCATTTTCTATACAAGATTCAGAATGAGAGACATCTGATAATTAGAATCTCTATTAAGATAATGTAATAGACACACTCTGTCAGATCAACAACTAATTTCAACTGAATCACTAACCCTGCAGCATAACACTAGTACTGGTATAATTTAAAGTGCTCAAATAAATAAAATAGAGTTCCCTTGAAGTGATTATGCTACGAATTGAACGACGCCATTTAAAAAAGGCAGAACATGTTGGAGACCTTGAGAGTGTCAACCAGAAATGAAAATATGCCTAAAACTTAATTAAAATGATCATACTCGGAACTCAGCCATAAGAGGATTCAACAGTCTATTATCACTAAGTTTTGTTGATAGAAACCTGTATCTATCAAAAAGGTCTAATTAATAATCAAGGGAGATGGAGGACTGTCTTTCATAGATGCTCAAATTTACAAAGATTCAGAACAATGTGAGTGTTAGTTTATGACCAGAGGTCTTGGGAAAAATCATTGTTGACAACGTAGAGGCCAGAAACCAATTTTTGTTAAACATTGCAGAAATATATAATGCCCCTTTTTAATGGATTGAGAGTCATCTACTTTATTATTCTATATCCTTGCTTAGGTTTGGATTACTTATCTAGATTCTAGACCTTAATTAGTAAATCTAATATCTTCATGCATAGCCAATTAGTCTCACACACCATATGTGATTTAAATTTTAAAAAGATTGTTCAATGACTGTTAGATGCACTAGCTTTCCAGATTTGTTATTGATCCTCTAAGCAAATATTAGATCTAAAGATAAAAGATGAAATCATTCTACAAATGACTCCCTTGAAATAAGAACCTTACCTTACCTAGATGTAAAGGTTGCACACTTCGGACAAAAAACCTTATTACATATTTGCCAAATGTCTTATTCCTAGTCTTGAATAGGTTGCACCAACTACAAGCAAAATCTTTCAACCAAGTCTTGTTTGTTAACATGGGAGTAACCACAAAGTCAGTTAAAGATGCCTATAGCACCTGAGTCATTAGCTTATAGTAGATCCTACATTGTTCTCCTGTGCAAGTGTTGTTGATGTAATTGTAACTTCGGAATGTATTCACTTGTATATCTTATGTATTGTACCCCGATGTTTATTCCGGGAAGTGTCTGTAATGTATTTGAGTCATGTCATGCCCCGATGTTCCGATCGGGAGTTTCTATAATGTAAACAAGTCATGTCAAGTCATCGTGGGTAACCCTCCTATTGGTCAAGGGTTAAAGTCCCCGCAATTGTGGGGCCCTAGGGTTATTAGACTATCCTAGAGAAGTCGACCCTAGGTGAGTCATTGTAAGTAGGGGCAATAGTCCCCACCATTGTGTTAAGGATAACCCTCCTTGTTGGTTGGAGGAGGCAAAGTCCCCACAAGTTGTGGGGCACTAGGGTTATTAGACACTCCTAGAGATGTCGGCTCTAGTAAGTAATTGTTAAGTGAGGACGACATCTTGGAGTGGGCTTCAAGTGAACGAAAGAATATAAATAGAGAGCGAGCCTCTCTATTTATCACACACACACTCAGTCATTGGGGTGCATGAGTGAGAGAGAAGTTGATGGGACAAGAGAGAGACTACTGCTGTCGGGAGATCATCTTTATGTTTTTGGGTTTTACTTTTAGCGCTGATTCTATCTCTGAGGAAGTTGCGGGGTTTTCTCCTTTATGGTTTCCCCGAGGAAAATTCTTTGTCTCTTGTCTCTTGTGTTTTATTGTTGTGCATGTTATTCTCTCAGTTAAAGATCTTAAGATCATAATGCTAGTTT
This sequence comes from Pseudotsuga menziesii, assembly GCA_001517045.1. Lineage (NCBI taxonomy): Eukaryota > Viridiplantae > Streptophyta > Pinopsida > Pinales > Pinaceae > Pseudotsuga > Pseudotsuga menziesii. The sequence goes on from LPNX010969286.1 coordinate 302,237, forward strand.
GAATGATAAAAATCAAACATGGTATCAGAGCTAACCTGAGAAGAAAACATTGCGTAGCTGCAGAAGCTAGGGCTTCTTACTTTTTGGGTCTCTCTCCACAATCTATCAACAAAAGTATGCTAGGCTAACTCTCCATTGAAGGGCGCATCTTTCTGTCGAAGCGGAATTTGATTCCGAGCATTTTCAGTTTTTGGTCTGGGAAATTAGGGCTTCTTACAGAAGAGGAATTTTAGAGTGAGCCCGGCATAGAATTGCTATCCTCATCAAAATCAAAGTTTAGAAACCTGGGTCAAAATTTTTGGTTGGGTGAAACTCCGGGAAAGTCAAACCTTGGTTTGACCCCGAGCTAGAAAAACCCTAAAATACTAAAACTGATAAGTTTTGGTAGATTCGCTATATCTCGGGATTGGAGAAGGCTCAGGAGCTGAAACTTTCACAGGCCGAAGACCAAATCCTGATTTACGCTGTGTCCAAAATTCAGCCTCAGATTCGCTATATTCTGGGAGATATGATTCCTCCAAGTTAGGGTTCCATTCTCTTCCAGGATTCATCCCTAAACAGGACACCTGGGGAGAATTGCTATATCTTGGGTGTAATATCCTGAATCCCGATATTTTCTATTTCTATGCAAATATTCTGATACAATGGGGCATGCAAGCTGCCATGCAAAAATCCCTATTTTATAGCAAAAATTAGGGTTAGGGTTTGTGAGATAGAATGAACACTTACCACTGATAAGCTGGCTGGACTGCTCTTGAGAGGGTATGCAAGCATCAAGAAATGAATCGAAGATGGACTGATATCTTCCGCTTCCGGTGAAACCCCAGCAGCAAGAACCCCTGATTAGATAAGGGTGACGTTTTCAGTGAGGGAGGTGTCCGATGAAGCTGCCGATTTGCAGGACTGATAGCCTTCCCGTGCCGGAGAGAATGCCTGGTACATGCGGAGTTTCTGAGGTCTCTAGGCAGGCTAGCGAATTGATCCAGAGAGGCAGCTGCTCACGCCCCCTTGATCCCGGAATCGCTGATATCTGCTCCGGATGAGCACGGTCGGATCTGATAATCACCGGATGCCGGAGTAGGATGCTGATGATGAGAATGGTGCCTGAGTTTCGAAGCAAAACTGAGATCTAAAGACCCCGCAACTGATTAGGGCTTTCTGGCTGAAAACCCCCCTTACGGCTGCACACGTGTCCCTGCAACAATCTATACCATATACTGGATAACTTATGAATGAATGTAAGAGCACATGGTGAACCTGTATGGCTTACCCTAAATGACTAGGGCAGATGTTTCACTGCCGAAATCCCGCTAGCTGAAGACTCTGTCTACAACCCCAACTGTTGTGCAGCACGCTGTGCTGCTATCCAAAAGCTCCCAAAATAATAATCCTCAAAAGTGAAGTCTCCTTTCGCTTTATCCCTCTTTTATAACTTTCAACTACGAAAACCCTAATCTTTGACCTAATTAGGTCACTTTATCTTCTAATTTGCAGTTGACTTGCATGCATGCGGATGGAGACTTAATGTGTGCATGCATCATTAAAGAATGCTTGGATGGCATGCATGGATGTGGCCTTTGGCCCTGGTGGCCCTTCTTGACCTAATGATGATGCCCTAGATTCTCTATGGATGGCATCGGTCCCTAGATGATTCCCTAGCTGTCAGTAACCGCTCGAACCCACAGGAATCACATAGGTTAGCGGTTTTGGGCCTCAAGGCCTAATCGGAAGAGGACATTACAGTCCTCCCCGCTCGAGATCGCTTGTCCTCAAGCAACTTCAAACTGGGATGCTGCAATACCTGTTCACTTTCCCACGTGGCATCCTCTGGCGGTAGTTCTTTCCATTGAACCAAGTACTCTCTGACTACCCTGTTCTTGAGCTTCCTTTCTCTAGTCTGTATAATCCGTTCAGGAATCAGTATCAGCAGTCCTTCATCATCTAAAGGAGGTAATTCTGTAGATGGAGCAATGTGTTGCCCAAGGGTCTTCTTCAGGTTAGATACATGGAACACATTGTGAATTTTGCTTTCCTGTGGAAGTTCTAGTTCATATGCCACCTCTCCCACCTTTCTGATTATTCTGTATGGTCCATAAAAGCGAGGTTTTAACTTCTCTGCTCCTTTCTTCTTAAGTGAGGACTGCCTGTAAGGTTGGAGCCTTAAGTATACCAAATCCCCTACCTCAAAGCTCCACTCAATCATGTGTTTGTCGACATACAACTTCTGTTGATTCTGGGCTGTTTGTAAATTTTCCTTCGAAATTTTCAGAATGTCTTGACTGTCCTGTATCCAATCCTTAGCCTTAGGAGCCCTACTATCTCCAAATGCCAAATCTGCATAGTCCAAGGCCTCATAACCGTATAATGCCTTAAAAGGAGTCATCCTAATAGACATGTGATAGGTAGTATTGTAGCAATACTCCCCTAGGTGTAGCCATTTGATCCAGGTTCGCTGCTGTCCTGCTACATAGTTCCTTAAATATCCTTCGATCCATTTGTTGACTATTTCCGTTTGTCCATCACTCTGGGGATGATAACTCGTACTAGTAGCCAGTTCGGTCCTCACCAATCTGAACAGTTCCTGCCAGAAGGCACCTGTGAATCTGCTATCTCGATCACTGACAATGGTCTTAGGTAACCCGTGTAACCTGAAGACCTCCCTGAAGAATAACTCAGCTACTTGAGCTACCGAGTTGTCTGATGATATCGAAAAGAAATGTGCAAACTTGGTCAGTCTGTCAACTACTGCATATAAACAATCTCGCCCTTGGACTTTGGGCAATCCTGAAATAAAGTCCATGGAGATGCTTTCCCACTTCTGTTCGGGAATCGGTAGTGGTTGGAGTAACCCTGCTGGATGGGTGTTCTCAATCTTGTTCTGCTGACAGATGCCACATTCCCGTACATGCTACATAATTTCCCCCTTGAGGCCCTTCCATGAGAACCTCTCTCGGATCTGCCTGTAGGTCTTTAAGAAACCTTGATGCCCTGATAAAGGAGAATCATGGGCTGCCTGAATGATCCTTTTCCTCAATGTGGATTCTGGGACGAGGTATATTCTATTTTTTTAATAGATGATGTCATCAACAATCCTGTACCTGTCATCTTGAATTTGCCCATCCAATAATTCGCAAGCGAATTTATTTTTGGAGTATTCTACTAAGAGAAGTGCCCTCCAATCTGTGGATATACTATTGAGAGATAACAAGGCAGGACGCCTGGATAATGCATCAGCTACTACATTATTCTTACCTTTTACATACTCGATCTCGAAATCATAGGCTTGTACTTTGCTGACCCATTTCTGCTGTCGCTCATTCAGTTCCTTCTGCTCCAGGAAATACTTGAGGCTGTTATGATCGGTTTTGATTTTGAACTTACTACCCAGCAGGTACTATCTGAATTTTGTGAGAGCATGTAAGATGAATAGCATCTCTTTGTCATATATGGAGTAATGGCACTCGTAGTTCTTCAATTTACGACTCTCAAATGCAATAGGGTGATGGTTTTGCATCAATACTGCTCCTAACCCTTCCCCTGAGGCATCACATTCTACTACAAAGGGTTGTAAGAAGTCTGGTAATGCTAAAACTGGACAGGAACTCATAATAACCTTCATCTCCTCGAAAGTTTTATGTGCTAAGTCTATCCAAGTGAACGCTCCCTTCTTGGTGAGATCTGTGAGGGGTGCTGCAAATTGAGAGAATCCCTTAACGTACCGTCGGTAATAAGTGCACAGACCTAAGAAACCTCTCAATTTTGTAACTGTCTTTGGCGCGGGCCAATCTCTGATAGCTCGGATTTTCTCCATATCAACCTGTACTCCTTCTGCATTGATTATGTGTCCTAAGTACAACATTTCCTTCATGCCAAACTCACACTTGGACATTTTCGCATAAAGCGAATGTTCTTCTAAAATACTCAATACTTCATCCAGGTGTTTCAGATGCTCTTCCCATGTTTTGCTGTAGATCAGGATGTCATCAAAGAATACGAACAAAAACTTACGTAGCTGTGCTCTGAAGGTGTGGTTCATGCATGACTGAAAAGTGGCTGGAGCATTGGTAAGTCCAAAGGGCATGACCAAAAACTCATAGTGACCATAGTGACAGCGAAAAGCTGTTTTGGAGATGTCCTGGTCCCTTACCCTGATCTGATGGTATCCCGAGCGAAGATCAATCTTGGAGAAGTATTTAGCTCCCCGAAGCTCATCCATGAGTTCGTCAATTCTGGGAATGGGATACCTGTTCTTAATGGTCTTTTTGTTGAGTGCTCGATAATCGATGCACATTCGCAGTGTACCATCTTTCTTTTTTACTAGTACTACTGAGGATGCGAAGGGGCTAGAACTGGGCCGAATATATCCAAGCTCCAGTAATTCTTTAATTGTTTTCTCAATCTCGTCCTTGTATCTTTTGGGATGCCTGTAAGGAGTGGTGATGACTGCTTGTGTCCCTTCCTCTAGCTTGATGATGTGTTCAAAACCTCGGTCTGGTGGTCTACCTGATGGAAGGTCCCGAAAAACCTTTTCATGTTTCTGTAGCAAGGTTTGAATGTCACTTGGGTGTTGTGTGCTGGTCTCTAGGGGTTTCCTGAAGGTGACCAAACATTCTGCAGCCCATTCTATATCATCCTGTCGGAGTACTACCTCCATTCTCTATGACGAGACCGGTTTTGGGGGGTAAGTGTTCATGCCCCTCAAAACTACCCGTTTGCCGTCTGGCCCCTAGAATTCTATTTCCATTGCCCTGTAGTCTGTAGTGTATTTCCCTATAGAATAAAGCCACTGAACACCCAATACTACATGAGTATTCGGTACATCCACTACGTAGAAGGAATCTATCATCTGATAGTTACCTAAGGTGACATTCAATTTTGGGATCCAATAGTTGCACTCCATGCTGGAGTTCCTAGCTACTGCTACAGTGAATCCTTCGAACTTCTCGGTCTGAATACCTCTCTTGGCTACCCAAGCGGAGTCAATGAAATTGTGGGTGGCTCCCCCATCAATCAATACTCCTACTCTGTGACCCTGTACTACTCCCCTGACCCTGAGAGTATGGAATCTTGGTACTCCAGATAATGTAGCAATGACTCCCTCTGGTGTATCACCCTGGTGTGAATCCTCCTCAGCTGCCCGTAGTTCTTCTGTGGCTTCCTGCTCATAGTCGTCCTCATCACTGTTTGAATATACCTCAATGTAGTGAGCCTTCGCCTTCCCTGCACACCTGTGTCCTAGTACCCATGGTTCCTGACAAGTGAAGCATAGTTTCTTCCTTCTCAAATCTTTCCTAGTGTCCTCGTCTAACCAAGTTTTCTTGGGAGCATCCTGCTGGAAAGGTTTCCTGTCCTTGTCCCTAACAGGAAAGTTGGTTTTCAGCAGGAACTTGTTTTTGGGGACTGAATCCTGAAGATCTCTTGCTCTGCTAATGGCATCCTGCAAAGTAAGGGGTTTGTAGGCTTTCACCCATCCCCGTAGTGGCTCTGTGAGGGCCTCAGTGAATAACATAGTCAATCTGCTCTCTGACACATCTGTTACCATGACTGCTATCCTCTGAAATTCTGAAATGAAAGCTTCTGCACTACCGGTCTGTTTGAGTTGAGCCAACTCCCTGAAATGTATCTTTGGATCCTTCCTGTCAAACCTCTCTATGAGCTTCTGAGTGAACTCACCGTAGAAGTGTATGGTGTTGTGACCCAATGTCACCAATCCGTGGTACCACCACTCGTGAGCTTCTCCGTCCAGGTGAAGTGTAGCCAATTTAATGGCATCTATCTCTATCATGGGGTTGAGTTGAAAATAGGTATCCAACTTTTGAACCCATATCCTCGCTGATCCTCCGCGAGTCCCATCAAAGTTTGGGATGGTCAACCTGCCCAAGGTCTTCTGCAACTCATAGTTGTGATTGAAACCCTTGTTAAAATTCTTGGGCTTGTTCCTACTCTTCATGTTGCAGAAATCTGAAAAAGACATGGCAGCATGAAACTCATCCCCTAAGTCTCTATACTCCTGTAAATAAGCCCCAAAAGGCTCGCTAGGTTCTACCTGCATGACCGGGCCCCCTACTGTATCTGCCAAGAAGTGAGGCATGGTAGGCCTGTTGGAAGGTCTGCTATATATGTGCGGAGTATTTTGAATATTAGTGTACGCAATCTTTCCACTGCTGCTTGTAGATCCCCGATCTACCAATGAGGGAGGTGTACTGTTGATACCTGTTTCCGGTTTCGCCGATAATCTATTGATTGCATTGAGTACATCTTTTTGTCCTTTGGCTAAGTCTTGCAATGCAAAGACCAAGCTACGAAACTCCATCCAATCCTCTTCTTCTCCCGTTCATTTTCCCCTATTCGAGTGTATACCTGTTTGTTTCATGTCTGAATTGGTATCTTCTAGTTGGATATCCTCAAATTCCCCTGTGTATCTACTCTTCCTCCTCCTATAGGTTACAAAAGGGTCTCCTTCTGTATTCATCTAAGTTTCATTTCTTAAGCCCACAGCTGGCCAAGAAGATAGCTCTGATACCACTGTAATATCCCGAATCCCGATATTTTCTATTTCTATGCAAATATTCTGATACAACGGGGCATGCAAACTGCCATGCAAAAATTAGGGTTAGGGTTTGTGAGATAGAATGAACACTTACCACTGATAAGCTGGCTGGACTGCTCTTGAGAGGGTATGCAAGCATCAAGAACTGAATCGAAGATGGACTGATATCTTCCGCTTCTGGTGAAACCCCAGCAGCAAGAACCCCTGATTAGATAAGGGTGACGTTTTCAGTGAGGGAGGTGTCCGATGAAGCTGCCGATTTGCAGGACTGATAGCCTTCCCGTGCCGGAGAGAGTGCCTGGTACATGCGGAGTTTCTGAGGTCTCTAGGCAGGCTAGCGAATTGATCCAGAGAGGCAGCTGCTCACGCTCCCTTGATCCCAGAATCGTTGATAACTGCTCCAGATGAGCACGGTCGGATCTGATAATCCCCAGATGCTGAAGTAGGATGCTAATGATGAAAATGGTGCCCGAGTTTCGAAGCAAAACTGAGATCTGAAGACCCAACAACTGATTAGGGCTTTCTGGCTGAAAACCCCCCTTACGGCTACACACGTGTCCCTGCAACAATCTATACCGTATACTGGATAACTTATGAATGAATGTAAGAGCACATGGTGAACCTGTATGGCTTACCCTGAATGAGACTAGGGCAGATGTTTCACTGCCGAAATCCCGCTAGCTGAAGACTCTGTCTCCAACCCCAACTGTTGTGCAGCACGCTGTGCTGCTATCCAAGAGCTCCCAAAATAATAATCCTCAAAAGTGAAGTCTCCTTTCGCTTTATCCCTCTTTTATAACTTTCAACTGCGAAAACCCTAATCTTTGACCTAATTAGGTCACTTTATCTTCTAATTTGCAGTTGACTTGCATGCATGCAGATGGAGACTTAATGAGTGCATGCATCATTAAATAATGCTTGGATGGCATGCACGGAGGTGGCCTTTGGCCCTAGTGGCCTTTCTTGACCTAATGATGATGCCCTAGATTCTCTATGGATGGCATCGGTCCCTAGATGATTCCCTAGCTGTCAGTAACATCTCGAACCCACAGGAATCACATAGGTTAGCAGTTTTGGGCCTCAAGGCCTAATCAGAAGAGGACATTACACTGGGCTACAAAGGTCCAAATGAAATTTCTTAAGATGTTCCAGAAAGGGCACGGACTGTACTTTCTGTGATCCGAATTTCAGACCCAGAAGATCAAACAATGACACGTGGAAATCCGTACAACTTCGCTGTTCTGAACAATCCTATAACAGGTCACCTTGGGAAAATGATTATAAGTCCCAATTGGTGAAACCAATTCTGATGAAACCTGTGGTGTTGAAACAGGGACATGCGAGGCTACCTCAGTGCGAAGTTTTAGACACAGAGGAGCAGTAATTTCGGAGATATCGCAGAAACAGTATCAGGCCTTTCTGCAGAAGAAATTGGAAAACTAGGGCTTCCTGTTCCGGGAGCTTCCCTCCACTGTTTTCAAAAAAGGAGTACATTGGACAACTCACCTTGAAGAGATCTATCTTTCTATTCAATCAAATCTGAAAGATTCCAAGTTTTGAAAATTAGGGTTTCTCTGACAAACCCTAGATCATCCAGCTCCGGAACCGAGACGGACACCTCAAATCGGTAAGATCTAATCTTTTGCTATTTTCATTTGAGGTTCTCATTTCAAAGTGATCTATCACATCGGCTTGATGACAAGCTTGGTGAAGTTGACAACTTCCAAGCATGGAAGTATATGATCTCTCTAAAGAAAATGAATTGGACACCTACACAAGTAGAGAGGTTCCAGTTCTAGAGGGAGATGAGGCTCAAAGCCTTACACAAGAAGAACTTGGTCAAGGCCAAGAAGATCATTGTCGATTCAATCACGGATCAACTTGTACCACATGTGTCTTCCCTAAAGACACCAAAAGAGATGTTTGATTCCTTAACCAAGCTATTTGAAGGGAACAACATAAATCAAAATATGACCTTAAGGAACCAGTTGAAGAATGTGAAGATCCAGAATGCAGAGACCATGCAGTCATACTTTATAAGGGTCTCTCAAATCAAAGAACAACTTGTAACAATAGAAGAAGAAGTGGAGAATGCAGAAGTGGTGATAGTCACCTTGAATGGCCTCCCAGGATCATGGGATTCCTTCATTCAAGGAATGTGTGCCAGAAGGAAGTGATTACTTTCAGCAAACTTTGGGAAGAAGAAGAAGTTCAACTCATAATAAGAGAAGAGAAGATGGGAGCAACTGAAGATCAATCTCTCACCATCCAAAGAAGATCCCTCAAGCGATGAGGAATACTAAGAACTCAACTCTTGAAGAACCTCTTATCCATCTTAGCATTTGGATAATAAACGATGCTATTATGAATGAAGAAGATGATGAAGCTGAAGGCTCAAGAAGGAGTCTACCCACGAAACAAATAAAGATAAGTATTCAATTGTCATTTCATGATATTGTTTTAATTGTGCATTTGTTTATATTCAGTTGATGTATTATGCATGATAGAATGTTTGCATTAATGACAGTATACTACTAGTATGCATGTGATGGGTAAGTAGCTCATGGTGCTATACAACTCTCCATTGCTGCTTATCTAGAATGAAACCTCTTTGCTAACATATTGGATTAATGCACAATCTCAATGTTGTCCTGGTAGAGATGGAAGGCATCTAGAAAGTTTCCGTGAGATATGGAGGGAAGTTGTATTGGCTAAAGTAGTTGCATGATCATATATTTATGCATAAGAATTTGCCAATATGAATTTTCCTTATGAAATGTTTCTAACCATACAAATGCATTTGACTTGTAGGAAAGATCACATACATAATCGCCTACAAGCAAAGAAGGATGAGACTTGTTCCGAAGAACAAGTGACGACAGTTCAAGATGAAGAAAAATATGACGAATGCAGCAACATCATTGATGCAGAACCTTCAAGCTATGAAGAAGTAACCAAGAAAGGAAAGACTAGTTCAAGAAGAATGATGTCTAGGATGCAGTATCGATACGTGAAGGGAAGTTCATAATTCCATCATGAAGTAGATGGAAACATCGTGGGATACAAGGCAAGATTCATAGCACGAGGCATAGACTATGAAAAGACATTTTCAGCCACTAGAAATACACATGACAGGAAGAATCATGTGTGCAAATGAAAGAAGGCCTTGTACGAGCTCAGAAGACACCCATGGGATAACACATACATGAGCAGCTTGATGAAGATCTGAACCTTTATACAAGGTTGATAAAGGATGACAAGCTCACAGATGGGTGCGATAAAAACGCTTTCAAAGATAGAGGATCTTGGTATCCAGTGACCCTAGATGGATACATAGAATATTAGTAGCAGAGGAAGCTACTTGTCACTCCAGTACAGAATGTCTCAGTGCATAGAGTACGGAAGACAGAGGGAGTATGATGCTTCGAAGGGAGTGACTGTAGAAGATCCTGAGGTTCGACATGGTACGACAGGATGGATAGATTACTGATGACTCTAGGCTTTACTGAGAGTAAAGCAGATTCCAACTTTTCCTTCAAGGTTGAAGGCGGAAGACCAGTGATGCTCTGTTATGTGTCGATGCACTATTTTCTAGGCATGAAGGTGTAGACAAAGGAAGTATGCAGTAGAGATCCTGAAGAGGTTCAGGATGATGGACTGCATGACCACACCTATGGCATCGAACATGAAGCCATTGAGTGTTGCTTCATCAGATTCGGTTGATGCCACGATGTATCGTCAGATGATTGGGTCCTTGATGTACCTGACGAATACGAGAGCAGATATTTGCTTTGTTGTGAACACCTCGAGCCAGTTCCTGACAGATCCAAGACATGTTCACTTAATTGCTGTAAAGCATATCCTGAGGTAACTGAGGGGTACAGTTGATTATGGGCTCAAGTATGAGGTGAGTCAGAAGATTAACCTGGAGGGTCATGTTGACTTAGATTGGGCAGGCAGTGCCATCGATAGGAAGGGCACTTCAAGGTGTTGCTTCAGTATGGGATTAGGTGCGATCTCTTGGTTTAGCAGGAAGCAGTCCTGTGTGGCACTGAGTACAGGTGAAGCAGAGTACGTTGCAGCTTGTTCAACTAGTTGTGACGCAGTATGGCTGAGGAAGCTACTGCCTGATTTATTTGATCTCCAGTTGGATGCTACTTGTATATATTGCGACAACCAAAGTTGTGTGAAGTTGTCGGAGAAACCAGTGTTCCATGACAAGTCAAAGCATATCGAGATCAAATATCACTATATCAGGGATATGATGCAGAGAGGAGCAGTGAAGCTCCAGTATGTTGCGACAGACAAACAGATAGCTGATGTGTTGACAAAGCCATTGGCCAGAGTAAAGTTTGGGTACTTCAAGGAGAAGCTTGGTGTTTTCCAGATCGAGGTTCCTTCCAAGGGGAAGTGATGAGTCCGTGAGCCATTCTGACATGGTGAGAGGATTGGTTCCTTCCATGGTCAAATGTAAGGGCTGAGCCATTCTGTCATGGTGAGAGGATTGGTTCCTTCCATGTCAGATGTGAGTGCTAAGCCATTCTGATATGACTGTAGGATTGGTTCCTACATGATCAGATATAAGGGCTATTGCCATTCTCTGAATGGAGGTACCTGGTCAGTTACCAGGAATACTCGGTCTAGGACTGAGGGCCATTCTGATATGATTGTGGGATGTGTTCTCACATGATCAGATATGAGTGCATGGCCATTTTGATGTGATTGAGGGATGTGTTCCCACTTGATCAGATATAAGGGTTGTTGCCATTCTTTGAATGGAGGCACCTGGACAGTTACCAGGAATCCTCAGTCTGGGACTGAGAGCCATTCTGATGTGACTGTGGGATTGGTTCCCACATGATCAAATGTAAGTGCAGAGCCTTTCCACAGATGATAGTAGGTGTGTCCTATCATGTTGGTGGATGTGAGTGTTGGCCTTTCCACAGATGATAGTAGGTGTGTCCTATCATGTTGGTGGATGTGAGTGCTATGCCTTTTCACAGATGGTAGTAGGTGTGTCCTACCATGTTGGTGATTGTAAGTGCTGTGCCTTTCCACAGATGGTAGTAGGTGTGTCCTACCATGCTGGTGGATGTGAGTGCTGAGCCTTTCCACAGATGATAGTAGGTGTGTCCTATTATGCTGGTGGTTGTGAGTGCTGTGCCTTTTCACAGATGATAGTAGGTGTGTCCTATCATGTTGGTGAATGTAAGTGCTGGGTCTTTCTGACAGGGTTGTGGGATGTGTTCCCGCATGGTCAGATGTGAGTGTTGGGCGTGCCTTTTTGACATGGTGTTGGATGTGTTCCTCTCATGGTCAGATGTAAGTGTTGGGCGGGCCATTCTGACTTAGGGTCAGATATAAGCGCTAAAGAAGACCTACATGGAGGCTAGGCCTACAACCAGCATGAAAAGGGGCTGGCTCTGTAGAACTTCCTGTGACGAGAAGAATCATGAGATAGCACCAGTGATGATGATCCAACAGTGATGATCCAGATCGAGTGATGATCCAGATCCAGTGATGATGATCCAGATCCAGTGATAATGATCCAGATCGAGTGATGATCCAGATCCAGATGCAGATGACGAGAACTCAATGATGATCCAAATGATACAAAGAAGAAGACTTGTGTTGATAAATTGTGTCAAGAGAATACCTTCCTAGTTAAGAGGGAGTGTTGATGTAATTGTAACTTCGGAATGTATTCACTTGTATATCTTATGTATTGTACCCTGATGTTTATTCCGGGAAGTGTCTGTAATGTATTTGAGTCATGTCATGCCCCGATGTTCCGATCGAGAGTTTCTATAATGTAAACAAGTCATGTCAAGTCATTGTGGGTAACCCTCCTATTGGTCAAGGGTTAAAGTCCCCGCAGTTGTGGGGCCCTAGGGTTATTAGACTATCCTAGAGAAGTCGACCTTAGGTGAGTCATTGTAAGTCAGGGCAATAGTCCCCACCATTGTGTTAAGGATAACCCTCCTTGTTGGTCGGAGGAGGCAAAGTCCCCACAAGTTGTGGGGCACTAGGGTTATTAGACACTCCTAGAGATGTCGGCTCTAGTAAGTAAGTGTTAAGTGAGGCCAACATGTTGGAGTGGGCTTCAAGTGAACGAAAGAATATAAATAGAGAGTGAGCCTCTCTATTTATCACACACACACTCACTCATTAGGGCGCATGAGTGAGAAAGAAGTTGCTGGGACAAGACAGAGACTACTGCTATCGGGAGATCATCTTTATGTTTTCGGGTTTTACTTTTGGTGCTGATTCTATCTCTGAGGAAGTTGCGGTGTTTTCTCCTTTATGGTTTCCCCGAGGAAAATTTTTTGTATCTCTTGTCTCTTGTGTTTTATTGTTATGCATGTTATTCTCTCAGTTAAAGATCCTAAGATCATAATGCTAGTTTGAATGATAAAAATCTAACAAGTGTTGCTAGAGATCCAAAAGAATATTAGAGTGGATCATTAAAACTTCCATACATCTTTAAAAGATGGTCAGATGACCAATTTAGAGTTAGGGTTAGATTAATGTTGTTCAGAGTGTCAGCATCAATATTGTATTTTTGTAATGTTGGACTAATAGTCCTTAGTGTCATGCATTTTTACCAGAAACGATAGGTTCTAGTTCAGACCAGCCGGTTATTTGTTGAACAGGCCAGTTCAAAACTAGTATGACACGCAACCCCTACAAATGTAAAAAGCATAAAAATACCTACATGCAATCTAAACTAATGTTGACAAGTCACAACATATTTCAATAAGATTATGGTCTTTTTATTACTTATTCATTGCTACATTGCTTGCATTAGCATATTTCCTTGCTGCCTAAAATGTTCAGACAATATATCCTCCTGTGCCATGGGATAAAATTTGACTATGTTACCAACTAGGTTGCATCTAGTTGGACTTTCAATGAGCCGCCAAAGATGAACAAACAATTGTTCAAACTCAGAGCTCAGAAGTCCATCAGGCCTTCTTGGCAATTTTTATTTTTTTTGTATCACATCTTCATACCCCCTTGGGGAAATTGTAATAAATGTGCTAACATGAGAGCTGTATGTAAAAGACTCGGATTCCTAGACTTAGAGATCAATACGACTAGCCCAGAGTGTTTTTTCCCTTGATAATTATTGGTTGTTGAACAAACGACTAATAATTTTCAAGTTTTTCACTCATACCTCCAAAGTTGGGGTAGTAGTCTTGGTGGTTAGGCCTTAGGAGATTATTAGAGTCTAAGTTGTTAAAGTATTGTAACTTCGGAAGATATTCTATTGTACTTTTGTTGTATTCTCCTTCAGAGATGTTATTTCTCCATTCAGAGATGTCCTTGATGTAATTGGTCATGTAAAAGTCATGAGGTAAACCCTCCATTGTAAGTTGGGGCACTAGTACCCACAAAAGCAATATATAAAATTATTTTGAGTCTTCCTAGGTAAGTCGACCCTAATTAGAGAAGTTGGTTGACCTCGTTAGTTAGTTGTGTCACTCACCTGATGAATATAAATAGGTGAGGCGCCTCTCTCATTCATACACACCTTACACTCAAGTATTGCACACGCGCGCGCGTGCGAGAGAGAGAGAGAGAGAGAGAGAGAGAGAGAGAGAGTATATTGTGGAAGAGGAGCAACTATTCTTGTTGTTGGGGTTTTACACTGTACTTGGTCAAATTCTATATAAAGGAAGTTTTGTTGGGTTTTCACCCCCATGAGGGTTTCCCAAGATAAATCTCCGTGTTCTTTTGTGTGGCTGTGCTTGTCTTTCTTTCAGTGGTCCTTTGCTTATAATTATGATGTTATGATGCTAAATGTTTTAGATATTGTATAACCATTAAAAATCTAACATGGTATTAGAGCCACCTTGAAAGAAGTCTTTGTGCAGCCGAAACACTGCTACAGCTACAACTACTGGAGATTAGGGTTTCATGCTTAAAAGCCCTTGAAGGAAACATCTAGCCATCTTGGCATTTTCTCTATAACTCAAGTTTGGCGAAGGCTCAGGAGCCGAAACTTTGACTGGACGAATATGAAATCTTGTTGTACCTTGTGTGAAAGTTTCAACCTCATGTTCACTATAATCTAGGAGATATGATTCCTCCAACTCAGGATTCAAACCTCTCCTAGATTTCATCCTTAAACAAGTGACCTAGCGAGCATTGCTATATCTCGGGCTAGGAAGGTCCAAATGAAATTTCGCAAGATGTTGAAGACAGGGCACGGACTGTAGTTTCTGTGGTCTGGGTTTCAGACCCCGAAGGTGAAACAATGACTCGTGGCAGTTCGTACAAGTTCGCTATGTTGAACAGTCCTGGAATAAGTCACCTTGGGAAACTTTGCATAAGTCCCACCTAGTAAATCCAATTCTGCTCTAATCCGTGGGGTTGGAAAGAAGACAAACCAGGATACCTCGGGACAAAGTTTCAGACCTTGAGGAGTAGAAAATTCAGAGCTATAGCAGAAACAAGATGAGTCAATTTTGCAGAAGAAACTCAAGAAAAAACTAGGGCTTCCTGTTTTGAGAACTTCCCTCCACCGATTAGCATAAACTATCAAACTCGCCTTAGGAGGGCACATTTTTCGATGTACAAATTTTCTCATTTTGTGGATTTTCAATTTTTTACCTAACATCATCAAGTTGAAGCAATCTCATTGGTAAGTTCTATCCCCTCTTTCCATTTGAGGTTCTCATTTTTATCACGATGACAAAGATTGAGGACAAGCTTGAAAGAGTAAAGAACATCTAAACATGGAAGTATAGAGTGCTTCTCATACTTGAAGAAGCATGACATAAAGAACTATGTCAAAGAAGACGCTACAGATCTAGAGGGAGATGAAGTCGAAGCAAAGCAAAAGGACCTAGTCAAAACAAAGATGAGTATTTTCGTCTCCATTGAATATCACATGTATCATCCTTGAAGACTCCCAAGGATATGTTCGATGCAATGAACAACTTATACGAATATGACCTTGAGAACTCAACTCAAGGATATGAAGGTGCAAATGTTAGGAAACATTCAATGTTACTTCACAAGGAGATCTCAGCTCAAAGAGCAATTAGAAGCCATTCGAGACAATGTCAAAGAAGCAGAAGCATAAATTACAACTTTGAATGGTCTTCCAAATTCAGTGAAGGGAGTTGTTCTAGAAGGAAGATCACTTATGGAGGAATGCACGTAAGAAGAAGATTGATTGATGGAAAAAGAAGAAGAGATGGACAAATATGGCAATCAAGCCCTAACAACTCATACCAAGAAGAGAAAGAACAAGAAGGAAGAATGGAAGGATGATATGATCAAGAAGTACCAATCGATAATACAGAATGATGTTTGGATATGAGTTCGAGACATGAAGGAAAGTTTTGTAAAGTCTTCCAAGTAGATCTACAAGATCAAGCATACAACAGATCGAAGTATCAAAAGATACAAAGCAAGGTTCATGGTTTCTATTAGAAAGAGAGAGTCGATTATGGCAAGACACTGCTCTAGGGGCTAGACACACCTCTTCAATGGTGGATATTACACTAGACAGTTGGTGTAATCAAAGTAGAAGAACAGATCGAACAACCTATAAGGTTTGAGACTCTCTACAAAGAACCACCTATGCACAAAAGGATTTGTACAAGCTCAGTAGGCACCCATGGGATAGCACATATAGTTAGATGAGGAGATTGAGGATCAACTAGAGTGATGGAGGTCCCAACCTTTACTACAAGGTTGAATATAGAAGCCTAAAAAGGACGATAAGCTCATAGATGGGTGTGTAAGAAAAAGATTGCAACAAAGTTCGAGATGGAGGATCTTGATATCCAGTGACCTTGACAGGTGACATAGATGGATACCAAGAAGATTAGTAACAGAGGAGGCTACCTGTCACTCCAATGCCCTCATGCAGAGAGTACAAGATGTAGAGGGAGGATGGTGCTTCACTTCAGAGGGAGTGACTACGGTAGATCTCAAAGTTCGAGAATCTTGACATGATTCTTGGGATTAAAGGTATAATGAAATCCAAAGGATATTTTCCTTATCCAAAGAAAAATATGAAGAGAAAACGGTGTGGTACCTAAAAGGTACAATTGAGTGGGCTGGAAGTGCTACAAACAGAAAGATCACTCCAACATGTTGCAGAAAGAGAACTAGTGTTTCTCTCAATGCAACCAAGGATGAATATATTATAGCTGAGAAGAAAGCAAGTGAAGATTCCTCAACTGATGAGGAATATGATCCAAAAGAATGCTATCGATGAAGTTGAAGATCATACTCTTATCCATCTCAGCATTGGATAAGAAAGGATGCATTGGTAGGACACACAGATTCAACACCAGTACACAGTTCTATGTGATCTGTGGTGTAAGAAGACTTGCTCAGTATTTTCGATCATAAGCAAGATAAGAATAGGTCCTCAAAATTAGACGATGAAGTTTAACACATTGGCAGAGACTTCAGTAATTCAAGAAGGCAGAGATCAAGATGGAGTCTGCCAAACAAACAAAGATAAGTATTTGAATTGACATTTTCTATATATCTAGTTGTTCAAGTTGTGTACATAGCTATGTTTCTAGATTCAGGAAATGTATTATGCATATTATAATATTTGTAGTTTACTACTAATATGCAGGTGATGGGTAAGATGGGTAAGTGGCTTATGTTGTTGTACAACATTCTATTGCTACTTATCTAGAATGAAATCTCCTTGCTGACAAAATGTCTTGGCAAGATGGAAGGCATCCAAAAGGTTACCGTATGTATACGGGATATAGATGATTGTCGCATTAGCGGAAATAGTTGCATAATTATATGACATATACCTTTATGCATAAGAATTTGTCATTATATTCTATGAAAATTTTCTAATCATGCAACTGTATTTGACTTGTAGGAAGGATTGTATGCAATCACCTGCAAGAGAATAAATGATGAAGTTGCGAATGTACGATAAAGTTGTAGATGTACAAAAGAAGAATGATCAAGTTGTGGCTATACGATGCAGTTACGGATGTACAAGAGAAGAATGATGCAGTTACAGATGCACAAAAGAAGAATGATGCAAGTTGTGGATGTACAATGCAATAGCAGATGTACAACAGAAGAATGATAAAGAACAAGTTGCAGAAGGGAGCTATAAAGCTCAAGTATGTTCCTACAAAGGAACATGCGCTAGATGTGTTGACTAAGCCTTTGTCTCGTGTAAAGTTTGAATACTCTCGAGACAAGCTTGGCGTAGTCCGAAAGGACCTCCCTTAAAAGAGGGAGTGAAGAATATGGTAGAAGGTTGCAGTGGTGTGGTAGCTCAGTCTAGGGTAGGGTAAGTCTACCTAGGCCTATTGGCCCAAAAGGGTTAGTGAGTCAGACGAGGCCTGTTGATCCTAGGGGGACTAGTATGTCTGGATAGGCATATTTAGCCTAAAGGGATTAGTAATCCAGACATGGCTTGTTGGTCCCCAAGAGATCAATTTGTCTAACTAGGCTTGTTGACTCGAAAGGGTTAGTAAGTTAGACAAAATGCTCGGGTGGATCTACCAGAGGACTCACCGAGGTGCTTCTCCAAGATGGTCAGAGGGCAAGAAGTGGTTTCGGAATGTCTGGCTAGGCTTGTTGACCCAGAAGGGTTAGTAAGCTAGACAAGGCTTGTTTGGTCCCCAGTGAGATCTATCTATCTGACTAGGCTTATCGGCCCAAAAGGGTTAGTAAGTCAGACAAGATGTTGTAGTGGTTTCAGTATTTTCATACCGATGTTGATGTGGCAAGTTCAGTATTTTCATATTGATGTTGATGTGGCATGTTCAGTATTTTCATACTGATGTTGATGTGGCAGGTTCAGTTTTTTCATATTGATGATATGGCAGGTTCAGTATTTCTATACTGATGTTGATAAGATAGTTTCAGTATTTCTATACTGATGATGTTGAGGTTGTTTCAGTATTTCTATACTGATATTGATGCTGATGTTGCTTCGGCATTTATATGTTGATGTTGATGATGTGGTTGTGGTCCCAACACCTTGTGCTGATAATGTTGATGTGGTTGAAGTCACAACACTTTGTGTTGATGATGATGATGTTGTTTCAACATTTTTATGTTGATGATGATGATGATGTTCCAACATCTCTATGCTGATAATGCAGATGATGATATAACATTTATTGTTGATGTTGCTTTAGCACTATCATGCTAATGATGTTGTTGTTTCAATATTTACATACTGATAATGCAGATGATGATGTTTTAGTATTTACACACTGATGATGCAGATGATGATGTTTCAGTATTTGCATACTAATGTGGCAGAAGAAGATTCAGTATTCACATACTGATGTTACAGAAGAAGGTTCAGTATTCAGAAGATGATTCAGTATCCACATATTGATATTGCAAAAGATGATTCAGTATCCACATACTGATGTTGCAGAAGATGATCCAGTATACACAGAAGATGATTTGGTATCCACATACTAATGTTGCAGAAGATGATCCAGTACTCATAGAAGATGATTCAGTATCCACATACTGATGTTGCAGAAGATGATCCAGTACTCATAGAAGATGATTCAGTATTTACATATTGAGGTTGCATAAGATATCCAGTATTCTCATACTGAGATTGATGATGAAGATGCATGATGTTGTTCCAAAGCTTCCTATGACATATAGAGATTCACCAGTTAGTTGTACAGTTGTGATGATGGTTGTTGTTGATGTAGAATACCTTCCTAGTTAAGAGGGAGTGTTAAAGTATTGTAACTTCGGAAGATATTCTATTGTACTTTTGTTGTATTCTCCTTCGAAGATGTTATTCCTCCATTCAAAGATGTCCTTGATGTAATTGGTCATGTAAAAGTCATGAGTTAAACCCTCCATTCTAAGTTGGGGCAATAGTACCCACAAAAGTAAATAATAAAATGTATTTTGACTCTACCTAGGTAGGTCAGCCCTAATTAGAGAACCTGGCCGACCTAGTTAGTTAGTTGATTCACTCACCTAATGAATATAAATAGGTGAGGCGCCTCTCTCATTCATACACACCTTACACTCAAGCATTGCGCAAGAGAGAGAGAGAGTATACAATGGAAGAGGAGCAACTATTCTTGTTGCTGGGGTTTTACATTGTACTTGGTCGAATTCTATTTAGAGGAAGTTTTGCTGGGTTTTCTCCCCCATGAGAGTTTCCCAAATAAATCTCTGTGTTCTTTTGCGTGGCTGCTTGTCTTTCTTTCAGTGACCCTTTGCTTATGGTTATGATGTTAATCACCTAAATGTTTTAGATATTGTATAACCATTAAAAATCTAACATAAGTGTCAATGTATATGAGCATGCTAGGCATCAATATTGAGTCGTATGGACATGTGCTTGGTCCCCCTAGGTTTTTGTTCAATTCTGAGAAACAACATTTCCGTTTTTTTAAGCCATTTTTTAATGGTTTAATTAAAAAAATTGTAAATGGCATAAAAACTTGATCCAGCGGCAGAATTTGGCGTGGGAATGCTCGTTTTAATACTCAAAACATACTCTTTACCCCAAAACCCACTTTTCATATGCTTCAGGTGATTAAAAAGTCACTTAAAGCCATTTCTTGCTAACATAGCATCAAAGTGTCAGTTTAATTGCTAAAAATCCGACAAATTGAAAAATGACAAAGTTGAAAAAGTCAAAGAAACATTTTTAAATAAGGTGGCAAGGTTTGTTCCTCATATTAGGCGACCTCTTTCCATGATCAATGCATCACATTTCATAAAGTTTTGGAGGCTAGCGAATTGACTTCATGTTTGAAGGAGCGCCCACCATCTCACGTCAATTGGATATGTGGCAAGTGAGGCGTGGAGTATTGGCAAGTTCATTGGGAGTGATTTTAAGAGGTGACAACTTCACCTACCTCAAGTATGTGCCCCCTTATCATCATGCTTGCGTTTTGTAATGTGGCATGTAAATATTGGATATGATTTGAAGTTGGGTGAGGTAGGCGCATCTCTCAAGAGGTGGCACCTACCACTCCTTGTTCCTCTCAACCTCAACTCAAGTGAACTCCAATGCATCCCTTAATCAACTCATGCAACGCTCACTCCATCTATAGTCATGGAAGCGCCCTCCTGGGTTGCATTAGTCTATAAAATGAAGGCATTTTGCCATTGTAATCATCAAAAGGTGGAACCTCTGCTTGCACTATTCATGCATTATTTTTGTTTAACATTAATAAAATAAAGGATTTGGAGGCTTATGTTGCTGGTGTGACCCAAGGTTTTAAAACTCGTAACCAAGAGTTGAACCGGTCGAGGGTCAACTCGAACCGAAACCGGAACATATAATGAACCAGAGCAGTTTGATTTCAATGAACCGGGCTATTAAATAATACAAAAAAATTCCAATTTTAATGACAAAAATTAAGTTTAACATTCCAAAATATGATTTCAAGCCATTAGATGATTAGAGGCATAATATGCAAAGTCTACTCATATTTATATGGTATACTTGCCAAAGCATGTGAGCTAGGCTTGTCATGAAAATCACAATTAATTGTTTATGAATCTACACTTAATGCTGAGAAGTATGTCTACTAACTTAACATGCTTCTTTCATAGTCAAGGGAAATATATAAGAATTGGAGGTAGGAATCAACCTAGAGGATACATCTAATTGAATGCATGCTAACAGATTGTTACATTTTCTTTCTCACGAAGTTTGGATACTCAAATTATCCATTGAACCGACTCTCTTGAATTATGATGGTTAATGATAATGCTTTAAAATATAGATACAAGATTTGGATAAGGTGACTACCCATCAAAGAGCCACATAAACTATTGGGTGTAAGTATGCATATAATCTCTAATAACTCCTAATGGTAATTTTTATGACAATTAGTAAAGCTGCAATCAATGTCAAAGGGTAACTTCAGTGTCAAGTTACCACTCACGGCAAAGGTACTCGATGTTATGAACTTATGAGTGAAATGGGAGGGAGGGGTGTCTCTTTTACAGCCTTAGCATGCATTTTAGGGTTAGTTAAAAATCAAATTTTAGGGTTATATAAATATCAAATTTTAAAAGTTTTTTGGACCCCGCGAAGGAGTTTCCCAGATGGCAGGCCGGTTAGTTACGGGCCCAACTGGCTAAGACCGGTTCGGTAACGAACCAACTGGTTAATACCTAGGGCCGGCTGGTTCGTTACCGAACCGGTCTCCAATTCGGTTTTTGGCCCGGATCGAACCACCCAAGGTGTTGGCCGATTAGACCTGCCAGTTCCGTTTCCGGCCTGGGATATTTTTAAAACATAAGTCTGACCATTGGATGTTTGGTTGATTTGCTCTTCTAGAACTATTGAGGTGAACTGTGTCTTTGCAAAGCTTGTTTATTGTTTGGAGTTATAATAGCCTTTGAAGGGAATTTTCATTCCACTAGGATAGGAAACAAGATTTGGATAATTTGCTTCTTATTGTTAGTTGCTTGAAAGATCTAAGAGATGTTGTTTATTCTTGTTGAATGAATCTATTTCCATATCTTTGATTTAGTTAACACTGTTATGCTTTAACTCCCTTTTGCAAGTTCATGTGAAGATTTTCAGGTAATCCTAAGATGGAGGATTTTGTGAGCTTGTTTTCTCTCCCTTTCCTCAAGTACATTAAGAAAAGAGCTTCATCCCTTTGGTTCCACTGAAAGGACGACTCCATTTCCCAATCCTTTTCCTAATCTAACCTTTGGTTCCTTTTCCTTCTACATCCACAAGTTTCATTTTACTTTTCTTGGTTACTCTTTTAGATCTATCATTAAAAGAAATATTATAAGTAGATCTAAATGTGTAGATCTAGTTCCTTTCAAAAGTTTATTTAAGTCTAGATCTAGTTTCTACATCTTTTTTGCAAAGCTTAAAAAGTCAAATTTAAAGGCCTAAAGAAGAGTTGTGCTTTAAGTTTCTAATATAGCATTTAGTGCTTTACTTGCATTTTGCTTGCCATCTCTCATAGAGGCAAGCGAAGACCCTACGAAGGAAAGCTTTCTAGCTGGTCTGTAATGTCCCCCCTCTAGTTAAGCACCCAAAACAACCGCTAGCTTACTTAATTCCCATAGGTTCGAGCTGGTACTGCATGAGAGGGAATTGACTGAGGGAATTTGATACCTAAAGCAGAATAGGACATTCATTCGGTGTTAAAGTCATCAGTCGAATAAAAGAAGCCTTATTTCTCAGGCTTAAAAGTCAACAACAAATTAGAATTGCATGCATGCAAATGCGAAGCATAAACCCTAAAAGTGACATGCAAACCCTAAAAGTGCATAAGGTTCTATTTAAGAGGGTGAATAGACTAAAGAGATCATCTATGATTATTGTTGATTGATTTGGAGTTTTTCAGCAGTAGCATAGCATGAAGTCGCGGCAGTTGGGGTTGAAGACAGTGTCTTCAGCTAACGAGGGTTCGACGGTGAAATATCTGCCATAATCTCCTTTGGGATAGATCATCCAAGTTTATCCACAGCATTCATCATATCCATCAGTATCCAGGGATCCAGCACACTCAGAAGACTTATTGGCAGATCCACGTTTTCCAGCTGGAAAATAGCTGGGAACCTCAGAAGGATTCGTTGGACCACATTACCCAGTCTTTCCTCGCATGTCAGCTTTCCTCTTTCTCAGCAAGCCTATCCTACAACATAGTGTGACTATCAGTCACCAGTTTGCTCACATGGAGCAGTTATCAACAAACAGAGAACTTGGGGGGCGTGAGCAGCAAAACCATAGATCAATTCGCTAGGGCACTTAGAGGCAGCCAAACCTCTACATCTGACCATCCATCTGTCTGGCATCAGCAGACAGACAAGCCCACAAAGTTTCAGCAGGATCTGACCTCTCCTCCAAAAATGTCACCTTCAGTCTGGGGGGTGTTCACCAGTGCAATTGGGCGTCAACAGCAGGAAGATAGCATTGATACTTCATCTATCTGGCACTTTATGCATGCAACCTATCTTAGGAAGGTTATCAGCCAAGTTATCAGTGGTAAGTGTTAAATTCCTTTCTGCAAACCCTAACCCTAATTCAGCTATATTTTAGGGCATTTTTGCATGCACAGTTATTCCGTAATTTTGCATAAGATTATGTGTATGAGTTAGTATTATACTCTGTATCAGTAAAATATCCACATTTGGGATATTACAGTGGTATCAGAGCATGTTCCTTGCCAGCTGTGGGCTTGAACATGAGAAGTAGATGAATACAGAAGAGGACACTTTTGTAACCTATAGGAGAAGGAAGAGTAGGTACACGGAGGAATTTGAGGATATCCAGCTAGAAGATACCGACTCAGATATGGACCCAACAGGTACACACTCTGACAGGGGAAAAGGAACGAGAGAAGATGAGGACAGGATAGAATTTCGCAACCTAGTAAGCGCATTACAGGACCTAGCCAAAGGGAAAAAGAACGTACTTAATGCAATCAACAGATTGTCGGCGAAACCAGAACCAGGTAATAGTAGTACACCTCTCTCACCGGTGGATAGAGGATCTACAAGCGGTAGTGGGAAGCATGCATACACCAATATGCAGAACACACCCCACATATATAAAAGACCTTCCAGCAGACCTACTATGCCTCACTTCTTGGCGGATGCAGTAGCAGGACCAGTCATGCCAGTAGAGCCCAGTGAACCATTTGGAGCCTATTTACCGGAATACAAGGATTTAGGGGATGATTTTCATGTTGCGATGTCTTTTTCGGATTTTTGCAACATGAAGTGTAGGAACATGCCCAAGCATTTCAACAAGGGGTTTAATCATAATTATGAGTTGCAGAAAACCTTGAGCAGGTTGACCATCCCAAACTTTGATGGGGCTCATGGAGGTTCAACAAGGATATGGGTTCAGAAGTTGGATATTTATTTTCAACTCAACCCCATGACAAAGACATATACCATTAAATTGGCTACACTACACTTAGACAGAGAGGCTCGTGAATGGTGGTACCACGGATTAGTGACATTGGGTTACAACACCATCAGTTCCTATAGTGAGTTCACACAGAAGCTCATGGAGTGGTTTGACAGGAAAGACCTGGAGATACATTTTAAAAAGTTGGCTCAACTCAAGCAAACAGGTAACGCTGAGGCCTTTATCTCAGAGTTTCAGAGGGTAGCTGTTATGGTGACCGATGTGTTGGAGAACAGGTTGATTATGTTGTTCACAGAGGCCTGGACAGAACCACTACGGGGTTGGGTGAAAGCCTACAAACCCCCCACTTTACAGGATGCGATCAGCAGAGCCAGAGATCTCCAGGACTCGGTTCCGAAGAAACGGTTTCCACTCAAGTCCAACTTTCCAGTTAAAGACAACTACTGCATTCCTAAACTGAATGTCACATTAGGCAACTACCAAATGACAGATTCCTTTTATGTACTGAATGTGGCCGATACAAATGTAGTATTAGGTGCCCAATGGCTTTATTCAATAGGAAAATATACTACAGACTACAGGACAATGAAAATGGAATTCTAGGGACCAGATGGGAAACGGGTAGTTTTGAGGGGCATGAATACTTATCCCCCAAAACCAGTATCCTCACAAAGGATGGAGGTCGTGCTCAGACAAGGTGACATAGAATGGTGAGCATAATGTTTAGTCACCTTTAGGAAGCCTCCAGAGAACAACACCCAACACCCAGCAGATATTCAGGCCTTATTGCAGAAGCACGAGAAGGTATTTCGATATCTTCCAGCAGGTAGACCACCAGATAGGGGATTTGAGCATATCATAGAGCTGGAGGAGGGGACACAGGCAGTCATCACCACTCCTTACAGGCATCCCAAAAGATATAAGGATGAGATCAAGAAGACAATCAAGGAATTACTAGAACTAGGATATATCTAGCCCAGTTCTATCCCCTTTGCATCATCAGTGGTCTTAGTTAAGAAGAAGGATGGCACATTGCGAATGTGCATCGATTATAGAGCACTCAACAAAACGACCATCAAAAACAGGTATCCCATTCCCAGGATTGATGAACTAATGGACAAGCTGCGGGGTGCCAAATACTTTTCAAAGATTGATCTTCGCTCAGAGTACCACAAGAAAAGAGTAAGGGATCAAGACAATTCCAAAACAGCTTTTCGTTGCCACTACGGTCACTATGAGTTCTTGGTCATGCCTTTTGGACTCACCAATGCTCCAGCCACCTTCCAGTCATGGATGAACCATACTTTCAGAGATCAGTTACGTAAGTATTAGCTAGTTTTCTTTGATGGTATTTTAATTTACAGCAAAACTTGGGAGGAGCATCTGAAACATTTAGATGAAGTATTGAGCATTCTAGAAGAGCACTCGCTTTACGCGAAGATGTCTAAGTGTGAATTTCGCATGAAAGAGATGTTGTATCTGGGGCACATCATCTGTGCAGAAGTGGTATAGGTTCATATGGAGAAAATTCGAGCTATCAGGGACTGGCCCACGCCAAAGACAATCACTGAATTGAAGGCTTCTTAGGCCTCTGCACATATTATCGGAGGTATGTTAAAGGGTTCTCCCAATTCGCTACACCACTCATCGATCTCACGAAAAAGGGGGCATTCACATGGACAGATTAAAACCTTTGAGGAAATGAAAGTCATCATGAGTTCTTGCTCGGTTTTAGCACTACCAGACTTCTCACAGCTGTTCGTAGTGGAATGTGACGCGTCAAGGGAAGGACTAGGGGTAGTACTGATGCAAAACCATCACCCGATCGCATTCGAGAGCAGGAAACTAAAAGACTATGAGCGCCACTACTCCATATATGACAAGGAAATGCTAGCCATCTTACATGCTCTCACTAAATTCAGAAAGTACCTGGTGGGCAGCAAATTCAAAATCAAAACAAATCATAACAGCCTCAAGTACTTCTTGGAACAGAAGGAGTTGAATGAGCGCCGACGGAAATGGGTCAGCAAGGTGCAGGCTTATGATTTCGAGAAAGAGTGCGTGAAGGGTAAAAACAATGTAGTGGCTGATGCATTATCCAGACGACTCGCTTCATTGTCTCTCATGAGTATATCCACAGATTGGAGGTCTCTTCTCTTCGTAGAGTACTCCAAAAAAAAATTTGCTTGCGAGTTATTGGATGGACAGATTCAGGATGATAGGTACAGAATTATTGATGACATCATCTATTACAAGGGCAAGATATACCTCATCCCAGAATCAACCTTAAAAAGGAAGATCATACAGGAATCACATGACTCACCATTATCAGGACATCAGGGTTTCTTGAAGACCTACAGGCAGATCCGAGAGAGGTTCTCATGGAAGGGTCTCAAAGGGGAAGTTATGCAGCACGTTCGAGAATGCAGCATCTGCCAGCAGAACAAAGTTGAACACATTCATCTGGCAGGGTTACTTCAGCCACTACAGATTACGAAGCAAAAGTGGGAAAGTATCTCCATGGACTTCATTACAGGGTTTCCCAAGGTACAGGGACGTGACCTCTTATATGTCATGGTGGACCGGTTGACCAAGTTTGCCCACTTCTTTTCTATCTCATCCGATTATTCAGCAACACAGGTAGCCAAGTTATTTTTCAGAGAGGTCTTCAGACTACATGGGCTACCCAAGACCATTATCAGTGATTGAGACAGTAAATTCACCAGTGCCTTCTGGCAGGAGGTCTTCAGGTTAGTAGGGACAGAACTCGTTACAAGTACGTGTTATAATCCGCAAAGCGACGGGCGGATAGAGATTGTCAACAAGTTGGTGGAAGGGTATCTCCGCAATTATGTAGCAGGCCAACAGAGGACATGGATTAATGGATACACTTAGCGGAATACTGCTACAATACCACCTACCATATGTCTATCTAGATAACACCTTTTAAAGCATTATATGGCTATGAGGCACTAAGCTTCGTAGATCTAACTCTTGGAGATAGCAGAGCACCCAAGGTCAAAGATTGGGTACAAGACAGTCAGGATATCCTTAAGGTCCTGAGGGAGAAATTACAGGCAGCACAGAATCAATAGAAACTATACGCAGACAGACATACGTATGAGAGGAGCTTCGAGGTAGGAGATCTGGTATACTTACGGCTACAACCATACATGCAATCTTCCCTCAAGAAGAAAGGAGCGGAAAAACTAAAACCTCACTTCAACGGTCCTTACAAGGTAATTCAGAAGGTTGGAGAGGTGGCTTATGAGCTAGAAGCCTAGAACTCTCGGAGGAAAGCAAGATTCACAATGTGTTTCATGTGTCCAATCTCAAGAAAACATTAGGACAAAACATTGCTCCATCCACTGAGTTCCCTCCCTTAGATGATGAGGGGTTGTTGGTACTGATTCCAAAGGGAATCCTACAGATGTGAGAATGGAAGCTCCGAAACAGGGTGATTCGAGAGTATTTGGTAAAATGGAAGGAATTACCTATGGAGGATGCCACATTGGAAGGAGAGCAGGTATTGCAACATCCTAGTTTGCAGTTGCTTGAGGACAAGCAATTTCAAGCAGGGAGGACTGTAATGTCCCCCTTGTAATTAAGCACCCAAAACACCTGCTAACCTACTTAATTCCCATAGGTTCGAGCAGGTACTGCATGAGAGGGAATTGACTGAGGGCATTTGATACCTAGAGCAGAACAAGACATTCACTCGATGTGAAAGTCATCAGTCAGATAAAAGAAGCCTTATTTCTCAGGCTTAAAAGTAAACAACAAATTAGAATTGCATGCATGCAAATGTGAAGCATAAACCCTAAAAGTGACATGCCAAACCCTAAAACTGCATAAGGTTCTATTTAAGAGGGTGATTAGACTAAAGATATCATCTATGATTATTGTTGATTGATTTCAAGTTTTTGAGTAGCAGCACAGCGTGCTACCGCGGCAGTTGGGGTTGAAGACGTTGTCTTCAGCTAACGAGGGTTCGATAGTGAGATATATGCCCTAGTCTCCTTTGGGATAGATCATCCAGGTTTATCCACAACATTCATCATATCCATCAGTATTGAGGGATCCAACACACTCAGAAGACTTATTGGCAGATCCACGTTTTGTAGCTGGAAAATAACTAGGAACCTCAGAAGGATTCACTGGGACCACATTACCCAGTGTTTCCTCCGCATGTCAGCTTCCTCTTTCTCAACAAGCCTCTCCTACGGCATAGTGTGACTATCAGTCATCAGTTTGCTCACTTGGAGCAGTTATCAGCAAACAGAGAGCTTGGGGGGCGTGAGCAGCAAAACCACAGATCAATTCGCTAGGACACTTAGAAGCAGCCAAACCTCTGCATGTGACAGTCCATCTCTCCAACATCAGCAGGCAAACAAGCCCACAAAGTTTCAGCAGGATCTGACCTCTCCTCCTCCAAAAACGTCACCTCCAGCCTGGGGGGTGTTCACCGGTGCAGCTGGGCGTCAACAGCAGGAAGGTAGCATTGATACTTCATCTATCCGATACTTTATCCATGCAGCCTATCTCAGGAGAGTTATCATCCGAGTTATCAATGGTAAGTGTTAAATTCCTTTCTGTAAACCCTAACCCTAATTCAACTATATTTTAGGGCATTTTTGCATGGCAAGTTTGCATGCACAGTTATTCCATAATTTTGCATAAGATTATGTGTATGAGTCAGTATTATACTCTGTATCAGTAGAATATCCACATTTGGGATATTACATTGTCCCACTTAGTTATTTTTTTTTGCATTTTTGTCAAGCTCTTAACTTAGAAACTTTTTCTTGTAATTTTTTTTAGTTTTCCCAACACTCTCAAAGTGTTTAGGAGCATCTTCTAATAAAATTTGTTTGCTGGTTTTTGTATGAAGAATGGGTATGAAGGCTCTTTTTTCTCAACATTTGAAGATCCGAGTGATCAAAGAGACTTTCTACCTTCTCTTTTCTTTCATCCCCTTTCTTTCCTTTTACCATTTTCAGAAAAAAACTTGTAAAAACTTGTAGACCTTAGAACTATAAAAGATCGCAAGTCCTTCCCATAAAGAGAAACTCTGCATTGTAGTAAGTATAATAAATGAGGATCTAGAAGGTTGTGTTAAGCGCAGGTCCTTCCCATAAAGAGAAACTCTGCATTGTAGTAAGTATAATAAACGAGGATCTAGAAGGTTGTGTTAAGCTTTCTCTCGAACTCCATTTTGGGGATCTGTGTAGTGTACCTGCTTAGAGTAGTTGCTTTTATTTTTTGCTTAGTCTTAGTTTTGCTTTGGTGATTTTGAAAGAAAAATAAATACTAACCCCACGGTTTAACGAGTATCCCAAAAGGGGGAAAGGGATTCGTGGTAGGAATAATTAGAAGAACATTTTCTTTGCATCTTGTAGTTTATTTTCTTGTTATCTTCTTCAAGTTTCAATTTATAAAATCAATTCGACCGTAGCTTTCTTGAGTATCCCGAAAGGGGGAAAGAGACTCTTCAGTCGTCATTTAAACAACTCACTTTTTACATCTCTAATAAAATAAACCAAGGCTCCTTACCTGTATGCTCTGCATCGTCGTAGTTTGTCTGATCAACCGGCTGTACCAGAAAGGGATATGAGTTACTAGATTTAATAGGAAAATCCACATAAGCCTGCTTCTTGAGAAATCAGGAGGTCGCAAATGGTGAGTACCATAGAGTCAGAGGACTACTCCAAGCAGGTTATGCCCTGCCCCATTGGACACTTGGTAAAGTTGTTTTAGCGCTCATTTCAAGATAGCTTCCCTTATTGGGCCAAACCCAAAATTAACCTACTCCTTGATCAACTCATCTAATAATCTTAAAACTTACCAACGAGACATTGCAATACTTTCACTAAGACTACAACAACAACCCTTATACACATGCACTCCATATTCACTAGCACTGGTCTTCCGCATTTTTATGGTTAAACCAATTTTCGTATATTGTCATGAATGG
Organism: Pseudotsuga menziesii; assembly: GCA_001517045.1. Lineage (NCBI taxonomy): Eukaryota > Viridiplantae > Streptophyta > Pinopsida > Pinales > Pinaceae > Pseudotsuga > Pseudotsuga menziesii. Next base: position 332,624 of record LPNX010969286.1, read on the forward strand.
AGTTTGAATTATCAATGTTGTTGTTATTATATATCATTTTGCAATAGCTCATTGTTAAGGTCTTAATCCATTTCATGTTTAACTCCTAGAATTAAACTTTCTTTTGTAGATTATAAACCATAGATTCTCTTTAACTAGGGACCACCCCCCTTGGCTTCGCTAGGAGTTAGCCTAGACGAAGCAAGTGAGTATCAGGTGACAACACTTGCCTCGAGCTTTCCCCCAAGGCCGCACCCAGTGGCTTGAAGATTTCTGCCATGTGACCCGAGGTGTGAATTAAGCGGCAACAGACTCTTCCTATACTCTATTGCCTTTCGAGTTGAATCATGAGGCATACTGAAAAAATCAATAATCACCGCAAAGTTGTCAAGGCCTACAACTGAGTTTTAACTTGACAATTTGACTAAAAGAATATCTCAGTTGCACTACTAATTGGGTGCATGGTTTCTTCCAACATCAAAGAGCACTATTATCTGTGCATGGATGGCTTCCTATGATCTCTTAAGAGCGTAGGGACACTAGATAATTTGAGGCATGAAAAGATGGAATTTAGTTTCAAAGCGTTCTACATCAAATAAATGACTGAAAAAATCAATAATCACTGCAAAATTGTCAAGCCCTACAACTGAGTTTTAACTTGAGAATTTGACTAAGGGTATCTCAGTTGCACTACTAATTGGGTGCATGGTTTCTTCCAAACATCAAAGTGCACTATTATCTGTGCATAGACGTCTTCTCTAATTTCTTATAAAAGGGTAGGGACACTGGAATCTAGATATTTTGACTCTTGAGGCATCAAAACCTGGCATTTAGTTCCAAAATATTCTACGTCAAATATATGTAATTATATAGTATATATTCAATGAATAATTACTAAAATGGAAATCATTCTGTTCCAGACAGAGTTCAATCCAGAGCTTCCTCCATTTGGCCTCAGATGTTAGGAGAGCAGTTACTGGCAGAACCTGAATGGCTCTCACTCTTTCCATTCCAGATGCTGGGTCCATCTCACCCAATCTGTAGTTTGCTTTCAGAGCTCTGCTCAGATCTTAGATTAGGGTAATACATCATTTTAATCCTCTTGCTTTATTTACAAGCTCATTGTGCATTCCCACTTTATACTTATACAAGTGGTACTCAGCAGTCCCATTGACCTACTTTTGTGGTTATTTGTTGAATATTAATAAAATTATCTTATCTGACCTCATATGACTCAGGCACATCTGGAACATTATATTGTACACACAAATTATCTAATAAGGGATTCTAAGAATCTACCATGTCCACTTTGCCTGCAGCTGTCCTGGGTTAAACAACAAGAAATTATCTGAAAACAACGGTAATACTAAATATTTTTGAGGCAATATTTCAGTAGCATGCCTATTTTATTTTTATTGTATTTTTCATGATCATGCGATTTCACAAAGACAATAAGACACATGTAAATGTGAAAAGTCGTGTTGTGTACAAGTATTTAGTCATTAAAGCCCCTATGCATCATTCAAGCACTTCATCATCATATCAGATAATAGCACACAAGCCAATGTTAGCATTCCAATACTAGAAACGGGCATACATGTCACTTACAGTAGTGTTAAACGTGGCATTGGGATCTATTCTGCCAAAACCGCCAAATTTTGTTTCATCAGAATCTAGTACCACCTGCAACCACAAATGTTCATTCGTTATCCTGTGAACATAGGTCAAATTCACACACAACTTAGATTAATAAAGTCCTTTGTCTCAGGATAGTGGGTACAACAAAGTGGCAATAGTTTTTAAAATACTTTAAAAAATCATCCATTTATAAAGCTAGAAGAAAATCAAGTATTGACCGCCCTGGTTTCCTGAAAAGTTTATAGAACAAAGTTCAAACACACAAGCAGAAAATATAGAAGCTATCAACTTGTTTACTTTGTATATGCTGGAACTTGGGAGATTTTTATAAGTTTGGAAGGTTCTACTAAATGAACATTATATGGTGGGAGATGAACAGGAAGCTAGCCCATTGAATAATGAGCAAAAGATCTTTCTGCCTTCTTTTATAGGATTTGTTCTGATACTCTTGTAGATATAACAATCAAAATGTAATTACAACACACACACACACACATATGGAATTCGACCGGAAAAGAGATTATTGGATTAGATTAACTTAACTAGAAAACATTAACATTTATAAAAAGAACCAAGGCTTTTCTCCCCGTATGCTCTGGACCTCTGCGGTTTGTCTGATCAGTTGGTCATACCAAAAAGGGATTAGAGTGACTAGTACTTAATTCGCATTCTGCAATTAACCTCCCATAGATGGAAATCCGGCGTCTTTGACACCTTACTATTTCTGGAAAAATCCTTAAGCAAAGCGGGAACAACTAGAATGTCACGTTTACTTAAATTTTTAACATTACCATTAATTGTTTCAGGATATTTGAGAGTGGTTCCAACTTCATCGTACTTCATATGCAAAAAGTAGAATTTTAGATCCCATTCAAAATTCAGCAGACTTAAGAGTTTGCAGGATTTCAGGATTACAAAGTTTCCATCAGTTTCTATATGTACGAGGGTATGGAATTGACATTTAATCAAACACATCAACCTCTGTATGTACCTTGATGTTGGTGGTGTTGATCGTTGAACTCCTCTGTCATGACCTTATTATAAATGTACTCTTCACTTAAGCAAAATTACTTATTAAGCATGGGAATCTTTTTCTACCTTATTTTAACGATTGGATTAGGAAGTTTCATCAAAATTGTAGGGTGTTGAGTTGTTTACTAATGTCCTTGGAGAATCAACTTTGAGATTTGAGTTAGAAGCAAGGGCTAGAGCCAAGAGGACGGAGGCATAGGGTGCTATTGATGAATAGGATCCCAATATAGGCAAGGATTCGGCAACATGTATGATTTATGATGTATGCTTCACATTCATTTTTTTAAATAACTTTGCTCATATATTATAGATATATATCACGTTTCCCCATTTCCAAAATTTTGGGGGGTCACGTTTCTAGTCCGTCCCCGTTTCGGAAACTCGTCCCTGTTTCCCCATTTCGTGCAACTTAGTTTTGCAATAAGCATCTTTTATACTGGGCACTAGTCTTTTTGCTTATTATCCTGCTCTTATCTTTTTATGCAAAATGATTATAATGATGGATATTTTATGCTGTTGAACTAAAGACTTTCATATTTCTGTTGTGGTTGGAAAAAATATTCAACTCCCAGACTTATTAGCTTTTTATTTTTAGAATAAAAGCCTTAGTTTTATTTTTGTACGGACCGCACCCTTGGCTTTGCTAAGAGTAAGCCTAGATGGAGGAGTCAAGTTTCATGTGACAGCACTTGACTTTGACTTGCCCCCAAGGGCACACCTAGTGGCTTGAAGATTTCTGCCACGTGACCCCCAAGGTGTGCTTCCAGCGGCAACAGATACAAGAGATGGTAGGAACTAACTGAGTATGCAATCCCTTCTACTATTGATCAGCTAATCTATTTTGTTAAGTCAAAGAAGGCCAAATTCAGAATATCGCCCTAGTCAGGTTGATTGAAATGTAGACCTTCTTACACTTTAATATTACAAATATTTTTTAACCTACCACAAAAAATTAATAAGAAATAAAGATTTGAGAGATCACTGGAAGAAATACTGTAGACGTTAGATTCCCATGTGCTGTGGTAATTACTTTCTTTTCCACTGTCATGCGATTGCGTATTGAATGGAGAAGAAAACATAACATTTTAAAAATTCCTTTTGGATAAATCCAGTGAAAACAAACTGATATCTTGCTTTATTCAAATAAACTATTTTTAAAATACTCATTTAAAATACTCACCTTGTACTTCCCAGGCTTCAGACAGCCAACTCTGTAATCTGTAAAACTTTTCTGCCAGTGGAAATTGAAAACGAACACCAGGTTGTCCCTCTCAAACACAATTACCTTATCACCCTCATCTTTCCGTGAGACATATTGGTGTCCTGAAGTCATAAACTGATAAACAAACAGAGCACATGAGTGATTTTAATGCTATACAGTTTAACAACTCTAATGTTGCTCAGCTTTATGGGAATAATTTTGAATGCAAATGGTTGAAAATGAAGTTGAGCATAAGCATTAAACTGTGCTTCTAAGGACGATTAATTACAAGAAATGTCTAGGACAAATGCTTAAAAGTTTGGAAACCCAGACAAAGGTAAAATAAAAGCTTATAATGTAAATGGCAACACAGCAAGAAATAGTTATGAAACATATCAAATAAAAACAAGTACATAGATTCTGTTTCAATGTTGACAAACACTCAATTTTATACTCAGAAGAAATGCATTGACTCAAATAAAACTCATTCAGCAGATGTGGCATATGATACAGTTCACGAAAAAGATATGGGGGTCAAAAGTATATGTACTATTAATTCAAGATGAAATAAGAACTGCAATGAGTATAAAGAAGCACAAACATTCAAATTGAACCCCTTTTGATTTTTACAAATGAAGGGAAGAAATTACAAAATCATTAGAGAATGATAATGTATAATAGTATTACACATCATACATTGAAACATTAAATTAACTAGATAACTATGTTTGAATTTTTATAATGGTATCATCTGAGCACATGTGTGGAATGGAGCAACAAATGAACATTCTTTTACCAATATCCATGATTTTTACATTCCATGGATATAATGTCAGAGTCCTTCCCAGAGAAAAACTAACTGAAACTACTGTGCCTACTCAAAAGATAAATTTCAAGGTCAATTCCCAAGAAGGCACATAATAGAATGTTTCCAGGTTATTTTTGAGAGAATGTTTCTGAGCTTGCAAGGAAAGTATGGTCAACTTTGGTTAAAAAAAGGTTGCACAACTGCCTTGCTGCTAAGCTGCTTGCCCCTTTCCGCTTGCAAATTTTTCACAATTTCTAACTTGTGTTCTTCAATTACCATCCTGCAGGAACTCATAGCTTTACTACTGCATAAATATGAAAATGAAACTGATATATCAGATGTCGAGTGGTACATATTAAATTGAGCACATAGATCGGTGGACAAACACACAACTCACATGATAGATCACACAATTTACTCAGTTATTGAAGAATGAAACAGTGCAAAAAATGGCTTGCAGCTGTGAATGCTTTTCATTAATCAAAGAGTAATTGGATAGATAATTACAATGAAGTACAATGGCTTTAATAGCCACAAGCAATTTGAATCCACATGAGGAAGTTCGAATTGATTAGACTCTACTTGACTGTAGGTAACCAAGACCTTGTCTAAATCACTATCGGAGGACTCAATAGTTAACTGACCTTGTCTAAACCATAACCGGAGTTCATCGGAGCTTTAAAACATAACTCAAGTGTTACATTCAGTGTTGACTAAGGTTAACTGACAGTGGTAGGTGAGAAATGCGCCCCGCATGTGTTCAGTCAAGTAAACCTAGCGCTAATTGAATGTAGAGGACTAGAACTGAATGTAACTGACTCCTAACTTAGCTTGACTAGTCATTAACTGAAGTGAACTGACCTTGGTTGGTTTCGGCACTCCCAGTGGCTTCCTAAATTGTAGGGATTGGTCTAGGAGGCTCCTAAACTGATGCAATCAAGTGCAATCAGTGGCAGTGAGCCTCAATTAGTGTTCCCCACACTTTAGTAACTGAAACATGTACCCCAATTAGGTCAAGTGGACTCAATGGTGTTAATGACTATAAATAGACTGGATGGACTCCCGATTTAGACATATGACCAAATTTGGACAAGGGAGGATTAATAATCCTAACAATACATCACACATTGATATGGAAATATTATGTCTTGAATCATAAGTTCTGATAGGATGATCTAAAATCACATCAAAATCAAAAAAATTCAACTGATGGAAATGAAAGAAGCAGATTTCCCCTTGTTTGATTGATGGAAAATGGTTACAATATCCTTAGAGCTCAGTCCCCAAACTCACTTTTTCCAAATGAGAGTCAAAAGACCAAGAATAAAATTATAAGGTGAAATTGACATGCACAAGGCGATATTAGTCCATCAATTTGCAATATTTACTGAAATTATCATGATATCACCACCGATAATATCAACTCCTCCATATATCACGATATAGGCAATACGAGTGATGATTGTAACATTGGTAACAATTTCCCTTGGTAATACTTCCTCATCTCTTTGACTGAAGATCTAGTGTCCACAAGTGCATCAACATAATCTAACAACTCTATAGTAATTCTGACATCACATGCCTCTTCTTAATGTCCCTTTGATGTAGGCTCCTCTCCTATGTCCATAATGTCAAGCCTAAGGGAAACACTTATGATACATCGTGATTCTTACCCCACACACAACTTTTTATGTCAATACCATTCGTTCATTATTATCTATAAATTACTTGTTCCATTATGCAATAAGAAGTGTATCGACTGTGCTATCATCCCACCTAGACCAATTATAAGTTGCTTATTCTTCTAAAGAGTTGATGTCTCCCTAAGTCATAACTATCCATGTTTTTGCATCCCTAATGTATGGGCCTTCCTATCAATATTGTGAATAAGAGTTTGTTCATAACCTCATTCTTAGTCTAGCATACATATGTGGTGATGAGATGAAATACCATGGGAATGCTGAAAACAAGTGCCAAAACCCATGTGTTGTTTCCCCGATCAAAGGATCTAGTCAAATCCACATTCAATGATGAAGTCATTAGGCCACACGAATTAGGCTAAGAAAGTCGATCCATGTCAAAGGTGATGAGATGAGTGGCTAGGATCTAATCTTGCGCTGAGATGTGCTTTAGTAGATACCAATGTGCCTCCACATGTGTGACAAGTGAGCCACATCATCAAATTGCTTGAACATGTGTGCCACTAGTTGAACTAGGCAAGTCGACTTAGGGAAAATTGATTAATTTCACACATATATTCGAAAAAGTGCAATGTCAATTGAGAAATAGAACAAAAGTGCACCTTTTAACATCTCTGTTATGTCCTCTTTTAATAAATCACCTGGAGACATGCGTTAACCTATTTTATTCCCATAGGTTCGAGCGGGTATTAAAGAAAGGGAATAATTGAGGACTAATATCACTAGGAGCAGAAAGGAACATCACTTCAGTGTTATTAGATCATCAGTAGATTATAGAAGGCCATTGGAGCAGATATCAACAAGCACGCGGAGCATGCGGGCCTTATTTCCCCTTGCATGTGTCAATGAGCAATTAGGTTTGCATGCATGCAAAAGTAAAGTCATGCAAATCCTAAAAGCTATATAAGAAGATAAGTTGAACCAAAAAGGTATCATTGTTATTACTCATCTTTTTGGAAATAGGTTTTGAGAGCTCAATGAGCTACTTAGGGTGTAAGGCGGGTTTCCTTGACCTAATTGGATTCGGTGGTGAAATCTATCCACACTAGCCAATCCTCCGGGTGAATCAATCAGGTTCACCATTGTGCACACCATCACATATCGAATCTATTGTGGTAGGGGCAGCGTGGAGCGTCTCACTATTGGGCGCATTCACCATTATTAGGGCAACGTAGATCTTCACCAATAATAGCGCATTCATCAAACCACTAAGGCAGTGAAATCCCTTCACATCAGCTGCGTGGTCTTTACTAAGAGCATGAGTCTCAAGGAGGCAACGATTCTCTTACTCACTACTACATATTTATTAGAGGAAGTCGTGATCTTTCTTAAGTTGGAACCATAGAATACACCCACGATTTCCTCTCCCTTGGGAAACAATCTTATTATTGTGAAAATGGGGCGTCTCCACCAAGCCTGGGCAGTGATCTTCCTCTATAATGTTGCTACTGAGAATGTTTATTGAAGTCGTGGTTATAGTTCATGAAGGAAAGGTGCACCATCAGAATTTCAAGGGGGTTGAGCAAGGTGAATTAATTGTTTATTGATAGACGCGTCTCCTATACTAAGAAAGGGTGTATTCTCCATTCACTAGGACAAAGATTTTTTAATTTATTTCTGCTTATCTATTGTTGAGATTGTGATACCTGGGAACTGTCCTAGTCACGTTAAAGAGGGTTGTAATAACCCTATGGGCAACGATCTATCAGTTTAAGCAGTGATCTATTGACTAAGAGGTTCAATCCAACTTTAAAGAAGGTGTGTTATCCATTAGAAGCTTCAGCAATCTCTATTCATCATTCCAAGTATTCATTACAGCTGCTTCAACCATCATCTATCCCATATCAGCTCTTCTTAAGTGGTTGTTATCACCAACCTTGTAGTTGCCTATGTGAGATGGATCCAGGATGGATGGTAGAGGGACAAGCAACTAAGGAGGTGGAACCAAGTTTTCCTCGACTCCCAAATGGATGGTTGTCACGCCAATCGAGGCAGTCTTCAGTTTATGTTATCTTAGCCCAAGACAACAAAGGGGCAGACCCAGATCTACTCCCGATAGGGGAGATTAGACCTAGACACCAGTTCAGATCAAGTAGACTTGAGGTACGTAAGGTGTAAGGTAAATGGAAACCCTAGATCTATGGAGGATGTCACTAGGTGAACCAAGGCTCTGGATTAAGGCTTGGGAAGTATGAGGTTCAATCCAAGTTTGGGACACAGGTGACCTACGAGGTAAAGACTAGCTCTGGGGTTGAGGTACTAGCAACAGCTGAAGATATTCATTGCCTTGGGAAACGTAACCAATGGAGGGAGGGCAAGGACAGGATTGGGGCTATCTAGTACCGATGGATAGACTCGATGAAAGATATGACAGTATCAAAGTACTCGAGTCACCAGGGAAAAGTCAGATTACAAGGAAAAGAGGCCAAAGAGGGGGTAGCGCTAGGGTTGGAGATAAGTGCCTGTCAGATCTAAGGCAATGAAGTCACTCTCTGCCCAACGTTAGAGGAGACCCACCTGGGAGATAACTCGATCTACAAACCCAAAAAGATATTTGGCTGGAAAAGTCAAATCACAGGAAAAACCAACAGCAAGATGGATAGCGCTAGGGTTTGGGATGTCAATTTCTCAGATCTAGGCCAACCTGGACACTTCCAGCTCAGCGTTGAAGGAGAAATGGTGAGAGGATGACCTGATCTACAAACCCAAGTTGGAATTTTGCCAGAAAAATCAGATCTCAAAAAAAGTCAAAAAAATGGTGAGGAGCGCTAGGGTTTGGGAGGACAGTTTCTCAAATCTAGGGCAAACCAGGCACTTTTAGCTCTGCATTGAGGATGATTTGGTCAAGGGATGACCCGATCTACAAAACCCAGCAGCGATTTGTCCAAAGATCAAGCGGTCTATTTTTAGTGTTTTTTGGTTTTTTATTATTATGGAATTTTTAGTAAAATGAAGAAAAGCATGTGCCAATGGATTGAGATCTGGAAGAAAGCGACTAACCTGTAGATCTTACCCCGAAAACCTTGTAGATGCCTTGATGATGATGATCCCCGCCATCCCGATCAATTTGAGAAGCTTTGAGCGAGTTCTATGTCCAACGTTGAGCCCAAGGAGTCAATGCGCCCTCTCTCCTGCACAACAAACGTCAACAATATCAGATTTGATGTGTCATGAGAAAAAAGCAAGATCTACAGAAAAGTGACAAGATGTAATCATAGATCAAAATGAAACTAATGAAAAACGCCTGATACAAGACGAAGCCAATCCAAGCGAGTTGAGGAGCCCCTACAAAAACTCCCAAGCTGAAGTCGCTCTCATGTAGACAAGACAATGATCCCGAAAAATATATAGAGATCACCCAAATTTCACGAATGCTAGGAAGCAAAAGACTTTCCAATCACCATCTAAGAACACCAGATGCAAAGGAGATCCAAGCAATATCCACAAGAAAAGTTTTTCTATTATCTAGATCCAAGAGCCAAAGACCCATTACAAATGAGAAGCTCTCTCCTTTAAATAGGAACGAGAAAACCAAAATCCTAACCACTTTTCAAATGAGTGGCTAAGATTAAAAGATACAAATGTCTAATCAATGGTTGAGATCAGCTCAACATACAATACATGGATCAATATAACAATATAATATAAAAGTGGACTAAATCACCCTAGGAGAGGGGATCCCACTCAACAAGAAATAAATGAAGCACATGGTGGGTCCATGGAGTGTTAACTAACTCCCTCTGGGTGTCCCCATGGCACAATAAAATAATATAATCTTTTAAATTTATGAATTTGTGCCTCCTTGCGGAAATCGTGAGCCTCCCAAAAGCCCCAGAAAATAATATAAAAATGCCCAAAAAATAGGTGTGGGCCCAATCTGGTGCTGCAACTGCTGGAGAAGATCTGGAGGACATCATTCTCATCATCATGACTCATCCCATGCCATTTCCTTGCCTCAGTAGCCCAAATCAATTTCTTCAGTAGCCATTTAATCATTTTTTAATCTACCTCGAGAAACGTGATCCTGCCAAAATAGCCTCCTAGGGTGCCTGCATTGTCCAACTGAGCCCACCAAGCTCAGGGGGGTACTATGGTACAATCAAGTGGCTGCACCCCCTATGCCCCATACAGCGCCCTAGGAGATCCAATAAAAACATCTCCCTGCTCAGACACATCATCCAGTGAAGCAAAACTGCATCATAAGGGTAAAATGAGCCTGATCATCTCTACAAGTGCTCGGAACTGAAAACAAGCTGTCTCACTAGACTCAAAGAGTCCAAATCCATTAAGGGTATATACTCATACCCCTTCCAAGTCTCTGCCTGATCATCAACAATATCCAATAGACAAAATAATAACCTGTAAATGATCAGAGAACCAATATAACTCAGGCTGGCATCCATATGCTGCAAGTGTTCAAAGGCTAAGACATGCTCTACAAATCATTTAAGTACCAATCATAACAAGTAGCAGTCACCTCACTGGCGGTACATCAACAAAATACATATATATAGGGTTTCATTTATTAATCATGATTCATAACTCATATCAGACTTTCAAGACCATACTCACTTCATAGTTGTAGTCAATTTGCTAGTGAAGGGTGAAGGCTAAAATTTATAAGGCTAGGACAAAGGATGACCACCAACTCAGCATTGTGACACCTCGGATATGGAAAGGGAATACTCACTCTAGCCATATGCTGGACAAACAACAACAAAGGGGATGGCAGTGCCTCACAAATGGGTGAGCTACTTCAGAGGTGCTTACTCGCCTTGACAAATGCTCACAATCCAACTCAATACAAATAAGGCCAACAATCTTTAGATAGAAGTTTTAGGAACCATTGCTTTTGGGCCTTTGATTTTCCATAGCCTTGGTCTATGCACTTTTATGCGGACTTTTATTATTTTAGGCTTTGCATTCATGTATGTTGAAAAACACTACTTTTCATGAATGTTTAAGATATTTCATTACAATATTTTTCAGAGACAATTTCATTAGGCTAACCTTTCATTGATGTATGTTGAAAAACACTACTTTTCATGAATGGGCATTTTTGCAAGATATTCATTTCATTTCCAGATACATTGTATTGATGGCAGCGCTACTTGTTTCAGGTAAGCAAACACATCCTAGGCAACTTAGAGCCGAGAGCCGAGACACAAATAAATAGGGAAGCTTGTCCAACAAAGGCTTTAGTGGGGAAAGGTCCTCCATATCACAAGTCAAGTAATAAGTCGGGTTAAAACACAACTGGAAGGTAATGGATGGGTGGAGACAATGAGTAATACAACCAACACTAGCAAGCCAAAGTATGGTGGGAATTACTACCCCTATTCTCCCTAAGGAGGGTAAAACCAATGAGTATAGATCAAGAACTTCCAAGTCTGAGTAGGGACATCAATACATAAAATAGATACATCCAAGTCCACATATTTATATGACCGCGAGATCATGACACTAAATGCTATTACATGTCACTAAAATGAGTATAAGAGCAATGATAACCAGAACACAATATAATATAAACTGAGTCATAACCATGCAAATATATCCATTTGAACCATCATTTGTCCAATGAGAAACACTGATACAAATCTGGGCATGACTAACTGCTCTGCAAATGACTAAATGACTACATCAGTCCTCAAATCTGAGTGTCCTAAGACTCAGTCCTGACATGGGAGAGTACTATAGTCCATTAATAACATAATGATCTATCAAAGCTGCTCATCTCAACATCTCATATGTAGGAGATATGGCTAAAAAATATAATATGGTAGCCGGCTACTATATATGTGATAACAGTGGTTATTGTAGAGACTGTTCGTTGAGGGCATGATCATTGCTCTTGTGCCATTCCATTTAACTGCTGGGTGTTTCCTTATTGGCTGGACAAGTCGCTTGGATAGGGCGAGTTCTTACTGCTGGGGGCTGCTAGTATATTGCATGTAAATCATAATCTTTTCTAGCATCAAGAGAAGCCAAACAAGGGCATCAACAACAAGGGGTTGTTCATTTTAATATCTGGAAGTTGCACTATACAAATATATCATATTTGCAATCTTGTTCTAGGCATGCCTTTAATGCTACTTTGATTTATATTTCAATGATAAATATTTGTTGATTGGTCATATCTAAAATCATCGTGGTTGGTATTGGTATTATCAGATCTCGTTTGTGTTTTATGTATGAAATCATGTGCAAATATTGTGAAACCATGATGACACAAACCTGGAATTGATCTATATAAATAAGCATATTGAACTCATCTCAAACAAAAACCCAATATCAGCAAGAGAGTGTACTACACAGCAGTATGTTGGAATATTACAATCTCATTGACCAATTAAACCAATGTTACAAATATCGTGTCGGCGAATATATCGCCAAGGGTCCAAAAAGAAATTATCAGAATTATCGGCGAAAATGTCGGCAAACATCGTCAATATATCGGCAAAATAAAAAATACAAAAATATTTAAAAATACGAAAAATACAAAAAATCACAACACATTCGAAAATATCGACAAATATCGCCATAAAATCGGCAAATATCGCGAAAAATCGACAAATATCGCCAAAAAATCGTCAAATATCGTGAAAAAATCGGGAAAAATCGGGGAAAATATCGGGGCGATATATTGCCGATATATCACCAGCGAGTTAACATCGCGATATATCGCGATGTTGCCGATATATCGGCGATGTTTGTAACACTGAATTAAACACAAACTTAGCCTTTTTTAATTAAAAACCTTAGGTGTGCCAAGCATTAATCCTTCATGTGTTGAAATAAGCCGGTGAAAACCATATGTGCTTGGAAAACCGTCCAGATTGACAACACTTTGCAAAGAGAAGGTTGATCTAAGCAGAAGGACTAAATGGTGCCCCTAAATGCAAAGTTGTTGTTGATATAATGGCTAGATTGTTCCCATGCATGATCATGAAGTTTTCAAGCTCCCCGCTGACACTGAAAATATGACCCCTTCAGATCTGACCAATTTGAGGAAACACCCTAACATGCAAGTATGGAAGGTTGCACTAGAGCCAAATGGGTGCCCAAATCTACTCTTAGAGTTGGAAAACACTAAGTATATCATTCCCATTCACGTCCATGAAAATTCACCACCACCTTTTTGGAATAGATTGATATGAGGTAGTAGTGACCAATCCGATGCCATATACCTAGATAAGTGGCCAAATGGGTATCAAAATATGCTCTCAAGATCGCAATATACCTAGTAGAACCCAATATATGCAATAAGCCCCTCGTGGCCACTATAGACACTAATACATTGGCACTAAAAACCGTGAAACTTTGCGAAAGGCCTAAAGAAATCTCTATCACTCAATGAAGATGAACCATAGTCATAAGTGTCCCTAGTGGATCAACAATAATGGGTGTCCACACGGACCTATACATAACAAATGCAAGTGACAATCATAGTGAGACATCGTATCGTTAGCCATTTCATACATGATAATATACCAACACTACAAGTATCTTCAAACAAGTTTATGAGAAAACATGAATTACAAACGAACCAGTACCATCAAAATACCTAAGTAATTGCAAGGACTATTTTCTTCTAAGGGGTGGACTAGGTGGAATAAACCAAGTTGGACAAGTGAGTTTTATGGTCAAAGGTGACTTAGTTGACTCAAGATGTAAAAAAAGAGGAATCTCTATGATCTTCAACATTAGGGAAAACAATAGGGAAGTGTCTCATAGATGGGTGATGTGTAATGAGGTAATCCCCCTTAGCCTTGGCAACCATACTTTCCCCCTTTTGACTTTGATTTTATTAACTCCTTCTTGGAGTTGTCTTCATTTTCTTTCTTGCACATATCTGATCATCACATCATATCTCATCATATCATAGGGGAGGTCCAAGAGCAACAAAGATGGACCACAATACTCTGGAATGCATCTTGCTCCAAAAAAAAAAGGTCGAAAATAGTATGCTTGCAGAATATGCAATAACAACACCACTTGAATCGTGCCATATAATATATAAAATTCTCCATGAGGTGCACCCGAGGGAGATGTGGAACATGGTTAGATTTTTTCATTAATAAACAATACAATAATCCCTGATGTAGAATGTGTCCTAGAGAACTATATAAGGTAGTATTTGAAAATAAGAAAATACTCCTCCAAGAGATGGTGCACCCAACAAAATTGTGCAAGGGCCTAGATCCACATCATTAGAAGAATTTAAAGGTTGAAAGTGGCCCTCAAAACAAAGTGTACTATCAAAAACAACTTTATAAGAACCGATAGGATTCAAGATGATGATGTCAAGCATAAGAGTAAATAGTTTTGAAGGGGAAGCGAAAAATTACTTTTTTTCTATCGTACTTTCAACTTATCTCCCAGTAGGTTTACTCAAATTTTGAGTGTGAGCACTCATTGGATGCGGAATTAAAATCTGTATCAAATGAGTACCCACTCGGCATACTTTTGATAGACCCTCAGTGTTAAAAGGTATGCCAAGTGTGTGCTTGTTGGCATCCAACGAGTGCTCACACCTTAAAATTGAGTAAATCTACAAAGAGATAAGTTGATATACAACTAAAAAAAAGTAGTGTTTTTTTTCTTCTTTTAGTAAAAACTAAAATTTTTTATTTTATTATTTTCCATAGGAGGTCCATTTTAGACCTCAAAATTGCTCTAATGGAAAACACTATCAACCTCCTCAAACCATGATCCAAAATCATCAATTGAATTCTCAAACCAAGGGTACCAAATGTTGAGTGACCTAGTAAAGCATGCAAGTAGCCCACATGTGTAGTCAATCATCTTCATGCTAGTGTGAATCCTCCGATACATTTGCAAAACCAAGTGCTAAGAAGAAAACTAAAGAGTCCAAAACCACCATTATTTCCACCATACCATATGTGCCAATGAGAGTGAGTGCTCCATCAAAAGTCATGAACAATGTTATCATCAATCAATCCAAGTGTGAACAAAACCTACTTAAGCAACACCACTCATGCAATCAACGTCCAAACCAAATATAAGTAGGTCAAAATAGCCATTAAGAAGGCTTGAATCACCAAAACATGTGTGAACAAGAGGAACATTCCACAAGGATAGATAATCCATGTTATCAAAAGGTGTTTCATGCATGAAAAATACCCAATAAAGCTAGAGCTCTCACACGAAGGGGTTCAAACCAGTTAAACCATGTCAAATAAAATTCCACAAAGTACCAAAACCATGTGAACAAGGGTGCATAAGCCAAGTGCTTTCCAAATTTGTGAAATCAATCATGCCTAGATGTAATTTGTTGCTGCCTTACACGTACCTAGGGGGTTAGAGTGACAAAAATCTTCAAGGTGCTAAGTGTGTCTTCAGGGGCAAGTCTCGAGTAAAGTGTTGTCACCTGATCCTAACTCCTTCGTTTAGCCCACTCCTAACGAAGCCAAGGGGCGTAGTCCCTATGAAAGAGTTGCTAAAAATATTGCTTTTATTAGTTATGGATGAAATTAGTTTTTTAGGATTTTTGATATATCACTACTAAAACAAGCTACTTGCATGTAAGTATAACAACAACATGAAAATAGATATGGCTATTACATCATAAATGAATTGAAAGCAAAATATGAAATTGAATATAATGCCAGTTCCTTATGGAGTCAAAATAACATAGTGTTGCTGAAAGTTGTAAATGTATTGTGTTAGCAACTATTTTGTACAATAGTTGAACCTCTTGTTGAGCGGCCATCTGATGAACATGGTCAATGTTCATATTCAGTGCAGCAGAGGTTCAGAATGTTTTGCCTAGCCAATTTTGGCTAGTCATTTTTATTTTTATGCTGAAATGACCATGCCCCATGGGGTTTTTGTAATAAAGTGTGCTAGTAGGGGTTTTGAGTGGCTCGGCCCCCTAAGATGTAGATTTCAACTAAGGTATTCCAGGTATTTTTTTCCCATGTCGATTATGCATTGTCTATAGCCGAGTATAATCAATGAGTTTTTCTCCCGTTTCCTCCAAAGCTGAAATGCCTGATTTTGAAATTTGGGCCTTGAGGGATTATTGGAGTCCAACAAGTAAATATGAACCGACTAGACACTATTGGTATGTTATATGGTCATTTCCTAAGCCCCGAGATGCTTTAAAAAATTGTCCAAAATTTTGTTACCGATGGCGTTGAGTTTTTTAATTTTTATTTTATGACTATAGGGAATTAATTAAATTTTTCTATTAATTAAATCATTTTGACCATGGTTTAATTGAAAATTTTCAATTTGTAATAATTAAATGGTGTGAGGGGTGTTTTTGGCAAATCAACACTTATTTTCTAAGCCAAAACACTCATTTAACCCCTAGACACACTTATCCTAAGTTTCAGACTATTATTTGGCCTTGAAATTAATATTTTCTCAAAAAACCAAAAAATTGAGAAATATTAATTAAACTAAAAAATAATAATAAATTGGAGAAAATCAAAATATCTCCAAAAAATGATAAATTGAATAAAATAAAGGGCTAATTAGCTCGGCAAAAAGCACCTGGGATGATTCCAATCAAGTCTGGGCTGATTTGAGTCAGTATCAGAGAGCTACAATGAACTTCATCTTGGGATTTGTGGCCCTCTCCATGCATGTACGGTTTTCCTTTTTGGCACGGTTTTATTGGATTGGTGATAAAACCGAGGAGGGATGAGGCCACCTCACCCCCCCTCATTATTCCAGCACTCAGTTACAACTTAGTTGCACCTTAGTTCAACTATGAATAAAGTGCCGAGCTCAGTCAGTCAAGAGCTTCACTCCGATTTTACTCTTAGTCCGAATTTAGGGTTTTACGCCCTATCTTTCTTTTCTTTTTGTATAAGTAAGAGTCTCTTCTTCCCATTTGCATATGGAGAAATTGCAAGAGAACTCCGCCAAGATTATAATCGAGATTTGATAACGAAATAAAGTGACTATGGAGGTCTATGTGTGGGTTATTTGCATGTGGTTTTCATCTTGCGAGGTGATATTGTTTCTCAACCTTCTCTTTATTTTAATTAATGTTTGATCAATGTTAGCTCATGAAGGCTATAAATCTAGCAGGGTAGGATAGTCATTTAAATTTTTAATTCGATTATCTATGTAATTTTCATTATACGTTTGAAGTGGGCAAGAAGTAGTCAGTTATACTAGTGTCTTTCATTATCTGTTTTGATTATTACATCCTAGCATTTGATCATTTTATTTGAATTGAGTTGTGTTGGTTTAAGGAATCACCAAGAGATAAGGGGTTGAAATTCAACCGGTTTCTCATCAAGGGTTTTTTAACTTCATACTTTCACCATGCAGGTTCTTCAGAGCATTTAATCCGGCATCAAAAAACATACGGCTAAAAAGGGGCTCTTCCTTACCTCTATTAATCAAAATTTAAAAAAATATTTTCCTTTGGTTCTAAGATCCCCACATCCTTCTTCTTCTTCTCTTTCTTTGCCCTCTTATCCATCTCTTCTTTACTCTTTTTGGTTTGCTTCTTTTGCCTTCACTTTTTTGTCTTTTTACCTCTTTGTTTCACTGGTTTTTACCTTGTTTTTCCTTGTTTGTTTGCTCTCCTTTTCTCCACTCTTCGTTTCCCTCTTTCTCGTTTTATTTGCAGCCATACTTGCGTTTGTTTGGCTGTCCTATTTGCCAAAATTTTGCAGCCAACTTTCCTTTTAGTTGGCTGCCCTCTTTCACACTTATTTTCAGCCATTTTGGGCACTTTTTCAGCTCCATTTTTGCCCTTTTTCAAGCCTCTTTTCCTCTATGATTTGAAGCCATCTTTCTTTTTACTTGGTTGCCCTGTTTTTGCTTTTTGTTGCAGCCATCTAACCTTTTTCTTGGCTGCCCCATTTTTCCATCTTTTCAGCTTTCCATTTTACTATTTTCTTTGCATGTTTTTTCCCTAGTTTTGCTTCAAAAAACATTAAATTTTTGCATTAAAAAAAAGAGTTATTTTTGCAATTTAAATTAGTTTCTTTTTGTCTAACAATAATGGGTGCTTGAGTACTTGTTGGTTTTGTGCAAACATCGAAGAAGAAAAGTGAACCAAGAAGGACTTAAGGATTGAAGAAATTGTAAAACCAAGAAAAGCTTGCATCCTTGTAAAAGCCATTAAGGCTTCTTTCCTTGGTTTTTATTTCTTGTTTTCTTTTCAAGGGTTAAAATCCCTCTAATTGTAATTATTAATAAAAAGGAATAGTGGGGTTAAGCCTCCCACACTTTTTTCTACTTCCCCTGTTTGGGGGAAGGATGTCTTGTCTTTTCATTGCTTAGTTTAGATCTCTTTTAGACTTAGTTTTATTTCCTACTAATTGCTAGATTCAATTTCATTACATGCATGCCATTTAATTCATCATGTTTCTTGCTCTTTGATTAATTATCTTAAAAAGAACCCAAAGACTCTTGAACCTGTCATAAGACAAGTCAAGAGCACTCTCTATTAGAGAGCACTTGTATTGCATTCGCATCATAAATTAGATAAGACTCTTGAATCTCACCATAAGGTGGATGAAGAGCACCCTCTATCGGAGAGCTTGGTTTGTTAATAAAATTTGCAACTCATCATCCCCTAAAATTGGAATTTACCATTTTACAATGTGTATGCTCTACCCGTTCGTGATACCCAAAAGCACTGTAGCTATTTAATTCACAGATTTAATTCCAATTTCAAACTTAATAAAATTTACCACCCCGCATTGAGCACAATATTCTAAGTGGGCAAATCTTTACTGTGGGCGCTGCGTAGCTTTCTTGGTTTCACAGTGGTTGGAAAGTTATCGAACGCTTCGCTACAAACTGGAGGGTCCAACATGTCTTCGAACGAGGCCACTTAGAATATTTTCGGTAATTCTTCTCGCCTAATTACCAAGATCATTCATAAAACGTACACTAAAATTTGACCAAGTACATTTGCAAAAATGATCCCACAAACATCAGAGACTTATATTTTCAGCATCCTGACTCCGTTTAAGGCACTAGTCTATTTATTCTTGCACCATCTTGCTTGGACCATTTGTCCATTTATTTCTAAGTTATTTATGCGTGGATGCCTTAATATCTGTCTTATTATTTATCTCGTGTTTTGCAAATAACAACGTGGATTGAGTAATTGGTCTTTTTTTATGTATATCAAAACTCCTAAACAACACTAATTCTCACCATTCATCTAAGAACACTTTAAAACAAAAAGCTTTAGACAACCTTTTTAGGGACTACCCCCCTTGGCTTCGTTAGGAGTTAGCCTAAACGAAGGAGTTGGGATCAGGCGACAGCACCTAGCTCTTTGCTTACCCCAAGGCCACACCTTTCCTGCTTAGGGAAACAACAGTCCAAAATATTTCTGCTGACAGTGTGCATTCGGTGGACAACATCTCTGGCGTCGCTACCGGGGACAAATCTTTTTGTTCCTGGACAGCTTTAACCGTAGTTTTTTCTTAGTTTTCTACTTTTTTGATAGATTTTTAGTCAAATCAACTCCCTGAAATTAGACTCGAATCCATCTGGCAACTCCACTGTCAAATAATTTACCAAGGTATTCAACTAGAAGAAATTCTGAAGGCTTGCTCAATTTCATCCCTGAACCTGAACAGGTTTATAGGAGGAAATTGAATAAGTTAGTTTCTCGTAGGATCCTTGAGAATCTTGGATCTGAGTCTGTTTTAGATATCCGTAGTTTGTTTGAAGAAAATAATAATAATTGTTTTCCCAACATAATGGATGAGTACTCCACTCAACTTGACTTCTCTCAGATAGCAGGTCAACCCCATCGTCTTCCAGACAAAGTTGTTGAGAACCTCCCTATGTTCACTGGCACTGATGCCATCACTTCAACCATGCATCTCAGAAACTTCTCCAGATGTGTTAACGCTTTTATCAGTGATCGTGCACATCAACATGATTATGTTTATATGAAACTCTTTGCTCTTTCCTTGGATGGAAGGGCTGGTGATTGGTACAACAATTTACCAAACAACTCCTTTGCTATGCTCGCAACTTTCAAAACTGCCTTCACTAACAAGTTTGGCGAAAAGAAGGAACCTAGGCATCAACTGGATTCATTAACAAACATAAAGAAGAAGGAGAACGAGACTATGGATGAGTTTAACAAGAGATTCATAGAACTATCAAATGGCATTCCTGCCACTTACAAACCACCTACACCATCTATCTTGCTTTATTACATTGAAGCACTTAATGGGAAGATGCAATATCAAATCAGGGATAAAGAACCCACTACTCTTCTAAACGCACAAAAAATGGCAGTCAAAATAGACAGAAATATGCAGTCTTCGGGTGAATCCAACCTTCCTGGTTATTCAAGGCCCTCGACTACTTTAAAGTCAAATGAGCATAAAGAAGAGGATTCCTATAAAAAACAAATGATGGAAATGAAGGAAAGATTTGAAACAATGGAAGACAAGCCTCTAGCCCAAATGAAATAAATGCAAAACAAGGTTATCAGTATGGAAAGAGCACAATCACAGCCTGCCCCAAGAACATTCCTTCCAAAAACTAATTGGCAAAGAAAAGCACCCAACCATGAACAAAGGCCTCCTCATCAATTAGAGGCTGCTAACATGGTTGAACCTTACACGCCATTTTGTAGGGCATGTAAAGACTTTCCTGAGGAATCTTCTTGTCATTATGCATGCTATGTTCAGGAGCATGGTTTTCCAGAGGGTTGTGGTCCTAAAGCATCATCAAGCGAGCCTGCATATAAAAACCATGTAGGTGACATGCATAATATTTTCAGAGAAAGTTGGAGAGAGGCAAAACAATATTCAAGAGAGCCTGATTACATTAACACAGTTGGGCAGCTCCATCCTGTCACCACAGAAACCTGGAACCTGTGGAAATTGAACCCAAGTGATAGAACAATTGCACTCACAAAATTGCTAATCAAACATGCAAATTTACACACAAAGGAGACTGAAATTGGAGCATAACACTAATCTGTATTGAATAAGTGTACAATAGCCAACCTTATGAAGTCATAGGCTGCTGCAATATATAATTACATGAGAGATTCGAATGCATAAGGATGCCATTCGAAATAGTCAAAAAGTAGGCTTACTAAATCTAGTCAAATCCCCCATAGGTGCATAAAGCAATTTTCAAATCTACCTAGAGGCTCACGAATTGGCAAAGTCAAGTAGGCAAGTTAATAAGTGATAGAAAGACAACTCATACATGCTTTTATTAGGAGAAAAGAATGGAGGATGATGAGGGCAAAAAACAAGTCAACTACACCTAGTCTTACTTTCCCTTTTGCCATAAATCTCAATAAAGCAGGCAACTTAGCAGAAAAAGCAGATATGCGCTAGGGAGGATCTGGAATAAAGCAGATATGTTAAATATGGATTCCAGGAGGTTTCCCAAGCACTCCATGACTCAGTTTTAGCAAGTTTGACTTCTAGGACATGTGGAAGACAACTTGCATAGAGTGGAATATTGCAAACTACGCAAATAAGACAAAAATGGATTAATTAATGTCTAAGGTAGCTAACTATGGGTTGATTATTCTAACACCGCCCCTTAAGCCTGACTTTATGAGTAAATATCAGAAAACTATAGGGCCTAGCAACAAGGCTTAATCACCCTTGGGTCTTTACATACTGCATGTCCATTTAACCAAGGAAAGAGGCAAAAACCCAGTGGGAAAATCCTCCCTTAAACATAGACAGTAAAACAAAATTTGAAAATCTTGTCATCAATCATACTTCACAGCATGATCAGCAATCCCCAGCAGTGATTTGAGATTGTTGAATGTCTTCTCACAAAAAACTTTGGTGAAGATGTCTGCTACTTGTTCTGAAGATGCACAGAAGAGTAGGTGAATGGTGCCATCATGCACAAGCTGTCTGATGTAGTGCATATGGATCTCAATGTGTTTGGTTTTCTGTCTCTGAACTGGATCATTGCAGATTCGAATGGTGCTCTGATTATCACAATAAATAATAGTTGAAAACATCGTGGCATCAACCGACCCTGATGAAGCATCATTCAATATCTTTCATGTTTGATGCCATAGGTGTGGCCATGGCCTTCCAATCCAACATCCCGAACCTCTTCAGGATCTCCATTGCATACTTCCCTTGTCCAAGGAAGAATCCATCCGCACTCTGCCACACCTCCATGCCTAGAAAGTAGTGCATCATACCTAAGTCCTTCATCTCAAACTCGGGAGCAAGCTTCCTCTTCGTGTCAGCAATCAACCCATCCTCACCTATCACAAACATGTCATCTACATACAGTACGAGTATCACTGGGTTCCCTTCCTCAACCTTGTAGTAAAGGTTGGAATCCGCTTTACTCTTGGTAAATCCCAGACTAGTCAGGAAGCTGTCAATCCTGTCGTACCACGTCCTGAGTGCATGATTCAAACCGTACAAGGCCTTCTTCAATTTGCACACGAGTCTACTTGTCATGTGTCTCAAATCCGAGTGGTTGCTCCACATACACTTCCTCTTCCACTACACCATTCAAGAACGCGGTCTTGACATCCATCTGGTGTATCTTCCATTTCATCACTGCAGCCAGAGCAAGTACTGATCTCGCCTTGTGTTTTCTCTATGCTGCCATCTGCAACATACTTGATCTTGTAGATCAACTTGGAAGTCACAACAGACTTCCCTTTTGGTCTTGAGACTACATCCCAGACATCATTCTTCATGATTGACTGGTACTCCTCAATCATCGCATCCTTCCATTCTTTCTTTTTTTGCTGCTTCTTCATAGTTGGAAGGTTCTTTATCAATGATGTCACACAGCAAGGCTACATAATTGGAGTATGGCCTAGGTCTCTTCCTTTCTCTGTGTATTCCTTCTGGAGCGCCATATCTCTCTATATCTAGGATAACCTCTCGTACCCATGCTGATTACCTCTTGTAAGAATTCTTCTCACGGGGTGGCTCTATAGGTTTTTGAGGTTCTTCTGTTTCTCGATCTTTTTCTAGAGTTGCTTCATTCATTGTTGTATCTCGGATCCTAGGTACTTCTGGTTCTTCAATGTCTTCAATAGGTAGTTTTCTAGTTTTGTTGTAAGCTGAGTCTTTGTCGAATGTTACACCCCTGCTGATGTCGATCTTCTTGAATCCTGGGAAATATATTCTGTAAGCCTTCGAGCTTTCACTATATCCCACAAATATACCCTTCTTTCCTGAAGGAACTAACTTAGTCCTCTTCTCTTTTGGAATGTGTATGTACACTGGACAACCAAATATTCTGAGATGGCTGACTTCTGGTTTCTTGCCGGAGAAGGTTCTTCTAGTGTCTTGTTCTCAAATACTATATGCGGAGTACGATTCTATACATACGCAGCTGCCCTAGCAGCTTCTGCCCATAGATGCATAGGAAAATCCTGATCATGAAGCATTGCCTATGCTGCTTCCATAATCGTTCTATTCTTCCTTTCTGCTACTCCATTCTGTTGTGGATTATAAGGAGTGGTCAACTCCCTCTTAATCCGTGACTCTCTACATAATTCCTTGAATTCTTCTAATGTGAATTCTCTGCCATTGTCTGATCGAAAGGTCTTGAATTTCTTCTTTGTGTAGTTCTCAATCAAGGCTTTGAATTCTTTGAATTTACTAAATACTTCATCCTTGCTTTTCAAGAAATATACCCATGTCTTCCTAGAAAAATCATCAATGAAAGAAACATAATATATATACCCACTCAATGAACTGGATGACACCGGACCGCATACGTCGGAGTGGATAGTTTCCAAGATTCCTTTTGCCTTGCTCTCGCTACTTGGAAATGTCTTCTATGTGTTCTTTCCCTTCGCACATCCTTTGCAAACACCTTCATGCTTGTCCTGGATTTCTGGAAGACCTTCAACAGCTTTGCTTGCAAGTGGTAGTGCTCTATAGTGCACATATGCAAGCCTTCTATGCCAAAGTTCACTTGGCTCTACTAAGTCATGGACCAAAGCTTGTTCAGGTTGGCCCTTTAATTTGTATAAGACTCCCTCTTGCTCTCCAATCACTATTGCATCATCTATGGTCTTTCCCTTTGGCCACATAGGAACTTGGCCATCTACAAATGCAACCCTCATGCCTTTTGCATCTAATGCAGATATGGAGAGAAGATTCTTCTTTAGTCCTGGTACAAATAATACATCTTTCATCTTCATAGACTTTCCAGAGTCTAGCTTATAGGAGGCTTCACCACTTCCTTTTATATGATACTGATAGTCATCCCCAAGTTACACTATGTGGGGTGACTCATGTTCGGATAGATTCACAAAGGATTTTTTAAATCCTGTCATATGCTTGGAAACCCCACTATCTATGAGCCAATCATTGCTTCCATGTGTAATAGTTCCTGTGAGGGCAGAAATCAAAACATACTCTTCATCGCTCGAACAATCTTCACTTTCTTCTTTGACTCTCTTCCTGGGCGGTTCATCATCCTCTGCAGTGTGAGCATGATGTCTTATTTTGTCGTTCTTCATCTTGTGAGAGCCACCTCAATTTCTGGGAGAATCTCTGGAGAAGTGTCCCTTCTCATCACATGTATAACATCTGAGATTAGATAGATCTCTGCTAGATCTTCTAGGGTTATCTTTCTGATTCTAGTAATGATGCTTTCCTTTCGTGTGATGATAGTGCCCCCTTTTGATATTCTTGGTGTGTGCTGTGAGAGCTTGATCTTCATTTCCCATCTTTTCTTCTCGAGCTACGATTCGAGCTTCTTCTTGTGAGCATTCCTCCCACAGACTACTGAAGGTGATTAACTTTCTTCTAGCACAAATTCCTTGAATAAAGGAGTCCCATGACCTAGGGAGATCATTCAAGGTGGTCATCACAATTTCTCCTTCTCTATGTCTTCTTCCACAGCTTCAAGTTGTCCTTTGATTTGGGAGACCCTTGTAAAGTATGACTGAATGGTCTCTGCATTCTGGATCTTTACATTTTTCAACTAATTTCGCAAAGTCATCTTCCGATTTATATTCTTCCCTTCAAATAGCTTGGTCAAGGAATCAAACATCTCTTTAGGTGTCTTTAAGGAAGACACATGTGGTTTAAGGTGATCCTTGATAGAATCGGAAATAATCCTCTTGGCCTTGACCAAGTTCTTCTTGTGTAAGGCTTTATCCTCATCTCCCTTTGGAACTGGAACCTCTCCACTTATGTAGGTGTCCAATTCATTTTCATCAAGAACAAGTGAAATCCTATACTTCCATGCTCGGAAGTTATCAGCTCCTTCAAGCTTTTCATCAAGCTTGGTGTGATGAGACATCTTTAATGAGAACCTTAAATGGAAATACAAAAGATTTAGATCTTACCACTTTGAGATGCCTGGACTAGATCTGGAGCTGATCTTTTGCAGTGTTGGTTTACTGGTCCGGGGTCAAATTAGGGTTTGACTTTCTTGGAGTTTTACCCAACCAAAAGTTTCGATCTTGGTCTCTAAATTTCAATTTTGAGGAGGAGAGCAATCCTATGTTGGGCTCACTCAAAAATTTCACTTCTGTAAAAAGCCCTAATTTTCCGCAGTAGTGACAGGCCAAAAACTAAAAAATGCCCGAAATCAGATTCTGCTTTGATAGGAAGATGCACCCTTCAAAGGAGAGTTAGCCTAGCATCCTTTTGTTGATGATCTATGGAGAGAAACCCAAAAATTAAGAAGCCCTAGCTTCTGTAACTGCACAATGTCTTCTTCTCAAGTTAGCTCTGATACCCTGTTAGATTTTTATCGTTTAATCAATATGATCTAGGATCTTATCAGAGAAAATAACATGCCCAACAATCATCACAAGAGACAAGAGGCACAAATATTTTTCCTAGGGGAAACCATAAAGGAGAAAACACAACTTCCTTGGAGATAGAATGAGCACCAATAGCAAAAGTAAAACCCAAAAGTACAAAGATGATCTCTCCGACAGTTGTTCTGTCTCTCACTTCTGCAAGCTACTCCTCTCTCACTCATGCGCTATTAATGAGTGAGTGAGTGCGTCAAATAGAGAGTCTCACTCCCTATTTATACTTAATTTCCACTTGACTTCTTCCCTACAGAGCTGACTTCTCTAGGAGAGTCTAATAACCCCATTACAACTTAACTCTGGAGTCTAATGCCCAGACATACAATGGAGGGTTAACCTCAATGACTTTACATGACTTAATTATATTAACGACTCTCTCGATCAGAGGAACAAATATCTCCATCAGGGTACAATGAAATATACAAGTGAATACATTCTGAAGTTACAAATACATCAACAAAGATGATCTCTTGCAACACCCTTTTACTCTCTTCATCAACTACGGTTAAACCCTAGACTTCTATTCTCCGCACGGACAGGCTGTATATTCATCTGGGTAGCCTCGGCAATCTTAGTTTTACTCACGGGTTGACTATGAGAAGCTCCGGGAAGCCCCCTATCACCTCCGGCAGCTCCTTCTACACGGCAGGCCCTAGTCTGCTAGGGCTGCCTGCTGGCACCCTCAGGTAGTACCCAGCAGGCGTCAACAGGCTGCGGCCTGCCTGCTGCACCCTCGGGAAGTACCCACTAGGCCTCAACAGGTTGCGCGTTTCCTGTTATATCCTCAGGCAATAGCCAGCAGGCCTTAAGAAGCCGTGGGCTACCTGCTGGTGCCTTTGGGCATACCCAGCACCCACATTAGACCGCAGGAAAGATGCTACAATAGTAGTAAGGCAACCCGATAGACCTCGGGCAACAGCAAAGGAGTCCTCGAGGGCTCGAGTAGCAACATATCTGCCCGACAGTAGCTCAGACAAAGCAATAGGACCTACTAGCAGCAAGTCAAAGCCACGGGCAGCAGCCAGATGCACAGCAGGTGGCCCAGCCAAGGCTGACAGGCCTCCGGGCAATTCGGGCAGGATCTCAGGCAGAAGACAAGGCTCAGGCAGACTGAGCAGAGTTCGGGCAGCAGTCTGGGCAGGTCAAAGAAAGATTCTAGCAGCCTACTAAAGCATCCAAGCAGCAGTGAAATTTCCAGGAAAATTTGGGTAGGCAAGTACAGATCTGGGCAACAGAAGATAAATTAGGGTAGCAAGCCCTAAATTGCTAAATTGGGCATTTCTATGTAATTGGATTATCTTCCATCATTGTGGATCAAACCCAGTTAGGGTTAGTGGAATTACTAGAAAAACTTGGTCATCTCATTTACGAGATGAATTAATAATGCTTTTGGGGTTTTTGTCCTTTAAAGGTTTCCCCAGTGAAAATATCGTGTTATGTGTGTTGATACGTTGATATGATTTACTGCACTTGTCATTTGTTTATGTTATTCTGCAAATTTTAAAAGTACTCATGCTAATGCTAAAAATTCAACAGCAAGAACACGTGCATGCAGGAACACCTTGTTGCTGCTAGTTTAACACGCCCTCTCAACGAGGAAGAGATTCGGTAGCAACCCCAACTTATCCCTGAACTTCACAAAACTCTGTCTACAAAGTGCCTTGGTGAAAATGTCCGCCACCTGCTCATTTGTCTGTATGTACTCCAACCGAATGGTTCATCTATAAACACAATCTCTCAAGAAGTGGTACTTGATGTCTATGTGTTTGCTCCGGTCATGGAACACTAGATTCTCAGATAGCCCGATGCCACTCTGATTATCACAGTGAACTACTATAGCCTCTATCTCACACTCGAACAGCCATGACAGTAACTTCCTTAGCCACATACCCTCACAAGCAACCATACTGGCTTCCATGTACTCAGCCTCTGTCGAGCTCAATACAACTAACTTCTGCTTCTTGCTTAACCAAGAGACAACCCCTGACCCAATGCTGAAACAACAACCTGAAGTACTCTTCCTGTCCTCTACACATCCTGCCCAATCAGCATCTGAGAAACCTACTAACTATACACTCCCCCTACGCTCATAAACCAATACATACTCCACTGTACCTCTGATGTACCGAAGTAAGTGCTTCGCAGTCGTCCAATGCACTCTCCGAGGGTCCACCATGAATTGACACAAAGAGTTGACTGCAAAGCTAATATCTGGCCCAGTGTTGACCAGATACATAAGCGATCCGATAAGCTGACAATACAAGGTAAGATCAAATCCGTCTGACCTTGATGCATCAATCTTCCTCCAGTTGGAAACTAGAGGTATGGCCATAGGCTTGCAGTCCTCCATCCTGAATCTCTTCAAAATCTCTACTGCATACTTCCCCTGTCCAATGAAGAAGCACCCATCTCTCTGCCAAACCTCCAAGCCCAAAAAGTAATGCATCAACCCAAGGTCTGTCATCTCAAACTCCACAACAAGGTTGGACTTGCAGTCTCCAATCAAGCTCTCTTCTCCTGTGAAAAAGAGATCATCCACATATAAGACCAGTATGAGAGGCACCTCACCTATCAAGAAGTAGAGGTTGTGGCCGGCCTCACTTCACTAAAATCCCATCTCTCGTAGATAGTTGTCTATCATCGAGTACCATGCTCGAGGTGCCTTCTTGAGCCCATAAAGAACACTATACAGCCTGCATACATGCGTCTCCTTGCCCTCCACATCAAACCCCTTTGGTTTCTCAATATAAACCTCCTCCTCTATCACTCCATTGAGGAAGGCAGTCTTAACGTCCATCTGATGGACTCACCAACCCATCTCTGTTGCTAAAAAGATGATGGTCCGAATGGAAGAATACCTGGAAACTTCGGGAAAGGTCTCCTCATAATCAATGCCCTCCTTATGTGAAAACCCCTTTGCAAGAAGCACGCCTTATACTTCTCCACGTTTCTTTCTACTGCATGCTTCACCTTGTAGATCCACCTGGATCCTACCACCTTCTTGCCTTTAGGTCTCGACACAACCTCCCATACCTGGTTCTTCATGATTGAGTCATGCTCCTCAACCATGGCCTCCTGCCACACATCATGTTGTGCAGCCTCCTCAAAACTGGAAGGTTCAAAGTCAATCAACTCTGTCATCAGTGCCATATAACCAATGTTATCGGAACCGGACCGGAACCGGCAAAACCAGTCGGTCTGACCGGTTTACAGGGTTGGCCGGTCTAGTCAGTAAAAAAATTTCCTCAAACCGGATTTTTTTCCAAACCAGGCACAGAACCCGCCGGTCCGTACTCTGGCGTATGGCCGCAGACTGGGGACTCACAGAACTCAAAAAAATTTTAAAAAACACAAAATAAAACCTAACCTATGCTTCTAACCTAACCCTAAGCCTATCCTAACACTAATTAAAGACCCACCCACCCAGTACAATCTTAGGCTGAGGCGTAACCAATTGTTGAACAAGACACCAGCATCAGGCAACATAACCTTGGATGACTTTGATCCATCATCAGAGTGGGTTGTGGAGACTCAAGCACCAGTATTTGATAATGAAGACCTTTCTTGGTTGGATTTGAACATCCCTGCTCACAATGATCCTCTTGCGAGCAGGAATGTAAATTTTGTATGCCTTCGAAGTCTCGCTATAACCAACAAGTAACCCCTTCCCTCCAGAAGGGTCCAGCTTCTTCCTAGTGTCAACATGAACATGACAATAGCAGACACAGCCAAATATGCGAATGTGACTCACATCTGGCCTAGTGCTTATGAAGACCTCCTCGAGTGTCTTCCTCCCCAAAGTTGTGTGGGGACACATGTTCTGAATGTAAACTGCAGTCATGTATGCCTCAACCCAAAGGAATAGCGGTAATCCCTGACAAAATAGCATGGCCTTGGCTGCTCCTACCATAGTCCAACTCTTCCGCTCTGCAACTCCATTTTGTTGTGGGGTATGGGGCACAATGTGCTCCTTCTTGATCCCCTCTACCAAACAATACTCCATGAACTCATTGGAGGTGTGCTCACCCCCATTGTCTGTCCTCACCAC
Organism: Pseudotsuga menziesii; assembly: GCA_001517045.1. Taxonomy (NCBI): domain Eukaryota; kingdom Viridiplantae; phylum Streptophyta; class Pinopsida; order Pinales; family Pinaceae; genus Pseudotsuga; species Pseudotsuga menziesii. The sequence goes on from LPNX010969286.1 coordinate 362,801, forward strand.
TTGAATCTTCTTTCCTGTTTGGTTCTCCACGAGAGTCTTGAACTCTCGGAACCTCTCAAAGACCTCTGACTTGGCCTTCAGGAAATAGATCCAAGTTTTCCTAGAATAGTCATCAATGAAGGCTACGCAGTAATTGTAACCACTGAAAGAATGGACACTCATAGGTCCGCATACATCCAAATGCACCAAGTCCAAGGGCTCCTTAGACTTATGCTCACTTTGTGGGAAAGGCTTCCTGATGTTCTTCCCCAACGCACAACCCTTGCAGTGGTTATTCTTCTCCTCATGTACCTGAGGAACTCCAATGACTTCCTGTCTCAAGTGCTTCAGTGCTGCATGGTGTAAGTGTGCCATCCTCCTATGCCACAACTCACCCTGACAGCTACTATTGCTACTGACTAGAGCCTTTGGAGGCTCAAAGTGTAGTCTGTACACTTTCCCGCTCCTTCTGCCAATCACCCGATCCAAGCTCCTATTTGACCCCTTGGGCTTGATATACACTCTATGGTCACGAAATTTCACCTGATATCCCTTGTCCTCCATAGTGGAGACTGATATAAGGTTCTTGGTCAATCCTGGAACATATAACACATCAGAAAAACTAGGGGGTTTGCCAGACTCCCTTTGAAATGAAACAATGCCAACTCCATGCGCTTGATACCCCGCACCATCACCCAGCTCAACGTGGATTCTTGTTCCACCCTCCTGCAAATCTCTGAAGAATCTCTTCTGTCCATTCATGTGACTAGACGCTCCACTATCGATGTACCATATGTTGCTCCCCGTGGTGCTTTCCATACAAACTATCAAGCAAAACTCCTAATCGAAGTTCCTGTCGAAATCCTCCACCTCTGCAGATCCAACCATCTGAGTGTTACTCTTCTTCTTCTTGTTTGGGCATTGGGAGGCAAAGTGTCCTTGCTTGTGGCAGCTAAAACACTTGACCTTTGATACGTCAAGGTGCTTCTTACCATCCGTCTTCCTCTTTTCCTTACCCTTGCTCTTCCCTGTAAGGGCTAGAGCCTCCTCATCCACAACCTATGGAGCACTGCTAGATGAGCTTGATGCTTGACCCATGCGGGTCTCCTCCTGCACAAAGTCATCCCACAATCTCTGCCAATCAAGAAGCTTCTCTCTAGCCACCACACCTTTGACAAAGATGTCCCATGGCTTAGAGAAGCCATCGAGGGCTATCCAAACTAGCTCCTTATCTACTGTCTTAGAGCCAACAACTCCAAGCTCATCCCTGATCTGTGTGAGCCTCGTGAGATAAGGAACTAATCCTACTCCCTTGGCCATCTTGGTGCTACGCATCCTCTCTTGCAGCACCATCTTCATGTTCTCGTTCTTTCTTTGGTACAGACTCTCCAAAGCCGTCCACATCTCTGTTGTGGTCTTTTTCCCGGAAAGGTGAGGGACTATATGCTCCTTCACTCCATCCATGATAATCAACATGGCTCTGGAACCAATCTTATTCCAAGCTATCAAATCTGTCGGATCTGTGGTTGCAACTTTTGTCGAGTCAATGTGCTCCTCTGCATCACTGACATCCAAGAACCCTGTGATCCTTTCTTTCCATGTAGGAAAGTTCTGAGCACCCTGGATTCTATCCTCAACTCTCAACTGCACGGCCATACTGGGGCGTACGTGTCAAACCCTAGATCTGCACTCTAGAGGTTTGTGTCTTCAACTAGATCTGCTCCTGATTTAATGTTGTTGCAAATCTCTCAGCTTTAGCTCACCAAAGCTCTGACACCATGTAATTTTTTCCTTTAATATTCAAACTAGGGCTAAACAGTGTATTCAAAATTTCTACCGATAACCACACATGAATATCCTTTACAAGTATGCAACGGAATATAAAGTAATGAGAAATAAATCACAACATCACATCACAATATTCACACCATTATTTTAGGTATGCAAACCCCCGGAAAAACCCAAGATGGGAAAACTGGCGCAGCAGTCAGATGTAGATTTTATTATGAGAAAATATGGAACTTTTACAATCACTGCTAATCACCCAAACCTGGTGAAGCAATTCCACAGCATAATCACTAGACAAACCCCAGCTAAAACTCCAACCCCCTCTGGGTGATTGTACAGCCAAATGTACGGCCTCCCACATGTGCGGATCCGTATGGTTGTATGACTGTACGGCTGTTGTAGGGAATACGTACGATTTGTACGGCAACTATATGGAATCCATATGGTCTATACGACCTACCTCTGCAACTGCTCCTTGTCGATCCGTACAGCCCTTGTCCTGCCTAGTAGCTCCGTTATCCGGTTTGCTCGCTCTTCTGTCTTCGAAGCTAAATCCTCTGTTTGACTTTCTCTCCATGTCTGTATCATCTCTATGTCGAAATACAAGTGTGTGTGTGTCCTCTCCACCAATTGACCTTTCTTTTATAACTTTAGGTAAAGCAAAAACCCTAATTTTACTTTCACTTAAAGTCAATAAATAATTAGATCACTTTAATTATTTTCCAAAGTAAACTTAGGAAAAATAATTAAATACAATCGGCTTCCCAATTTAAGTCTTCTGCATGCAGGAAGACCTTCCTTGTTGCTGCTAGTTTAAAATAATATGGATCAAATGGAGCCAAAATTTGACACTAATTGGGATGAAGAACTTTCAATCACCTCAAGCAAGGATATCGAAGACATAATCTATGACGGCCCTATTGAACAAGATATGATTATTCCTTCTCCTTATGATGCTAAAGATGAAGAATGGCTCAATCCTTTTGCCACTATAGTTGAAGATGAAGCACAACCAGATGCTACACATGATTGCCATACCTAGATGCCTCAATATGGTACAGAATATGAAGATTTGGGAAAACACTCTCTTGGTGATGTATTATACGACTTAGATCAATTGTGTCTTCCTAAGAGAAGTGTGGTACACCATACAGATACAGCGCTGAAAGAGTAGTCATCTCTACCAGTGGGTCAAGCTTACTATCCTCTATACCATCTCTCCGGAAATCTTGCACGAGTTGCTCAACCCTTTCTATCCTATCTTGGAAAGTAACTAATGATTCATTTCAACAAAATCAAGATAGGTACGTGGACGGGTATGATTTTCATTCCTCAGTTCCATAGTATTTGCTGTTTATGTTTTTGTTTGAAGCATGAACTATGAATTATATAGCTGACAATTTCAAAATTTCAAGGATTATCTGGAATACTAACACGATTGCTACAAAGACAAGTAATATACTAGCATATCCAAAGAAATAATTAAGTAAATGCAGGGACATGTTGCGGCTGACATATAAAGATTTGCAAAGACCTGCTTTAATAATAGTCTCCCAAGTTCAATATCTGTGGACAACTTTCAGGAAAAAAAAATCCTTAATAGAAATGTATGATGGAGGTGCCCCATTCGTAAGTCCAGTAGAAGCATGGATCAACGAAGCTTGTCAAAGCAATTCCTCTCCATGGCATAAATTTCAAGTCTTCCAAGTTCTTAGAATGGTTCAGTTTCATTTCCTCGCCGAGATAAAAATCCTAGTACGTACACAACATATCATCAATAAGGTATTATCATGGCTTGCATCTAAAGATAAAGGTAAGATATCAGGTATGAATTGTTTACTCAGATGGTTACATTGGTGGTATGATTTCACCTCACCCATTTTGACTACTATGTCTAGGGTAGGTAGGGTTAGTTGCATTTTCAGTTAGGCATACCTTTGCATTACATCTGATGTTCCTTCATGATTTAGTTAGTTTTTATTGTTCTTCATTTGTTTCCTTTATTTTGCGGACAAGGCAGGATGGAAGTGTCTACCTCAAGATGCTTTTAATGCCTTTGGATATTTGATGTGTGTGTAGGTCTACAGGTAACAGAATATTCACAGGTTCTCGAGCAATCCTAAGAAGAGTACTCATCCCACAGTTGGAGCTAGTCTTACGTTGCATCTATACCCAACGCACCTTTAGATGTGCCCCAAGGAGAGAAAGGCTATTTTTTACTAGGAGGGGTGTTATTCAGTAGTGGTGGTCATGGATGAGCCCTTTAATCCTTCCTTTAGGAGTACTATGGCTTAATGGCATTGTTGACTGCCCTTTGTTGGGGTTTTTAACCCTAGCATTGGTGTCTGGGGCTCTTAGGGGTTGATCATTGCGTCACATGACCCCACACCTTGTTTGCGTGCTCTAGTGGCCTGTGCTTCAGCTACGGGACTTGGTCTCCCTTCACAGCCACCTGAGACACCCTCTTGGCCCTTCAGTTGGCTGGCACTCTCTCTCCTTGGGCTCCTTCCTTAGAGGACGTCATCTTTACTCTTAGGTCATGTTGTTGCTTTGATGGGGGGTGTTGAGGGATTTACAACATTTTCACAGTTAGATGGGGCATGGCACCATCCCTCCAACTCACTCCAGCCTTTCCTTTGAAGTGATTAGCTTATTTTAGCAGTTTTTTGCACCTAGGGGGAAAATGACCCAGGTACCCTACTATAAGCCTACTTTAGGCCATTTTTATATTATTTTATGTTATAATTTTAAGTTGACATTTTATAATTTCTAATTGACATTTTAAGGCATGCAAATATGGATATTTTGTAAAGTGAGTGTGAGAGGCTATTTATAAGCCTCTCCCTCACTTCATTTTAACATAAGACAAGTGGGACAAGGCACTATACACTTATTTTACCCTACTAGAGCTCTTTGGAAGTGAGGCGCCCCTCTTGAGAAAGATGTTTTCTGGGTTTTGATAGCAAATTCTTGAAGTTTCTTTGGTTCAGTGATCCAACACACTCAGAAGTATTATTTGCAGGTTCACGTTTTGCAGCTGGGAAATAGCTGGGAAACCTCAGAAGGCTTTGTTGGGACCCCAAAACCCAGTCTTTCCTCCGCATGTCAGCTTCCTCTTTCTCGGCAAACTCATCCCACAGAATAGAGTGATTATCAATTACCAATTTGCATATCCAGGGCAGTTATCCGCACTTCAGTGGAGAAAGGGGCGTGAGCACAAGAGAGGCAAAAGAATTTGCTAGGGCACTTAGAGGAGGCCAAATCTCTGCATGTGGCAGTCCATCTCTCCGGCAAGTGAAGACCAAAAAGCCTACAAAGTTTCAACAGCATCTGACCATCCCTTCCCCAAAAACGTCGCCTTCAGCCTAAGGAGGGCACACGATGCAACTGGGCGTCAACCCCTGAGGAGGAGCACTATCATCCAGCCTTTGTACATGCATCAGATTTCTGGAGGACTCATAACGTTTTATCAGTGGTAAGTGTTTACCTTCTTCCTGCAAATCTTTGCCCTAGTTCAGCTATATTTTAGGGCCATTTGCCCGACACCTTGCATGCAAATTTTATTTCAGTATTATTGTAAATCCTGAGGCTACAAGCAAGCCCTAGAATAGAAAACAGTAGAATATCAATATTTGGGATATTACACAGCAGCCCTTGGCCCTCCTCTTTTGGAGCTCGACCCTCCTTTATCCTCTCCTCTCCCTACACCATCCCTCTCTTACCTTCCGCTTGTTTTTCTAAGGCTGCGGCCTTCCCTAAATAGCCATAGGTCTGTACCAAAGTGGGCTCGGCCTGCCTCAAACTCCTCCTCACCTTGCTCTCCTGGGCTCGTGCCTGCTCCTTACCTTCCCTAGGCCCTACACCTCACATCCCTCTCCTTCCAGCCTTCAAGCCTTTTCCTTTGTGTCCGTGGTGCCTTGCTTGGGTCTTACCAGACCTCGACCAGCCTGGGTTAGGCCTGGTTTGCTACTTCTAGGGTCTGTCCCAGGTCTGAGCAGCCAAGGGACAGCCCTTGTAGTGGCTTTCTTGGCCCTAGACTGCCTTCTTTGTTACCCATACAGGGTCTGCAATATATTGCAGACCTTCTCCTTGCCACCCAAAACAGTGTAAACACCTACACACAACAAACAAACGATTGGTTAGATGGTTAGCTGTTTATTGGTGTTATTTGTTATTGAATAAAGGACTTATTTCAACCTTTTTGAACAAATACATCAGACTGTACATACAGACATTGCTTGGGATATGATCATAGTTTAAACTCCAATTATTGTTTACAAATTTGCAAATATTTTATGTACATACTTCTCTCTTTCCTTGAATAAGCAGTCTAATAATTAGCCTATATGCATACTGCTGCATACATTAAAGTGGTCAATATACTTGAAATGTATGAACATATGCTTACTGTTGTCCTAACGACTGATATAAGCTCTGCTATCAGAAGCATTTGTATCTTGTTGATGATTGAGTTCTTGTAATTGGTTATACTTGGATATATGACATCTCATGCTTGTTACCTACTTATGTACTTATCAAAGACTGAAATTGGTTATTTGCTTACCCTGGATGAATGCACTTACATGATCTATATTGATTCATATGTATGTCTTCTTCATCCTTAAATTGACTCCATTAAGGAACTGGTCACTAATCCTCTTCAAAGACACTATCTGGTGTTTAGTGTCCTTACAAATTTGCTATTAGGGCTCTCCCCTAGGAGCTTTCAAATTCCAAAGTAGTTTGGGGAAGTGACTAAGGTGGCAGTGGTCACTTACTCCTTCATATGCTTGCCAGTGACAAGCCCTACCAGTTCATCCGGTAACATTCCCGATGTAACCATGGAACTTCTTGCAACACCCCGGTTTTGACCCCATGGTATTGAAATTGTACATGATGTATATATTGTACGTAAATCATGGTAAGGAGCTCAAGGCCAAGGCCCTGCCATTGATTTGGTGTTTTGTGTATAGGTTATGAAAGGTGATACCTATGGTTCTTGCGCTGGTCATGCACAATGGAATATCATGTAAATACACAATTTAATAAAATACCACAGCTAACTATGCACTGCAACATGAAAGAGATGGGGGCATGATTTCACAAGGATTAGGGAGGGGAGTTAGTCAAACTCCTGAGCCAATAGGGTGAGACCAGATGTCAATGGGGGAACCCATAAACCTAAGTTGCGCGAAACGGGGACAAGTTTCCGAAACGGAGACGTGTTGGAAACGTGACCCTCCAAAAATTAGGAAACGGGGAAACGCAATATATATATATATAATTATATTATAATTATTTACAAATTAAATTCAACATCACATTTAACATTTATACTCATAATTTCATAAGTGATTCCATAATGCAAGTACTAAGTAGTAATATCCAAAAACAACACAATGATTTTACCCATAAACGATTCCATAATGCAAGTGGAAATAGCCAAAAACAACCTTCAAAATGAGGTTAAGCCACTAATACATATATATCCAGATTCCAAAATCAGCCTTTATATATGAGGCTACAAATACAATACTACATCAACATGAACAATGAAAATATAAAGAAAACATGAGTTGAAACCCGAAGATTAATAGTCATCATGCTCGGGCTCATCTTCATTCTTCACCAATCTGCAAAACAAAATGGCACCACCATGACCACACTGTCAATATTCAGCAACCCAACTAGCCGCCAACACTATGTCTACTTCTTGAGCCTCCACCGTGACCTTTGCACCACCACCATGAGCTGGAAATGGAGGCATGGGCTGCCAAAGAGTCGTGAGGATGAGTCGTCCTGCCCAAGATAATGTATACACTAAAGCCAAAGATCCATGATGATGAACCGTAAGCCTTGAGCTATGCCAATGCACCGTTAGTTATGCCAATGGACCATGAGCTGCCAATGAGCATTGGGGATAAGTCGTGATGGAAAAAAGGAGGCATGGGTGTTATTTTATAACAAACCCAAGGCATCAAGAACATTCCAGAAGCCTCTAAAATCCTAGCCTGAAAAGGCAAAAGCCCAAAAAATTAAAAAAACAAGTGTTTTAGGCGGACTGTGGAAGGAAACGTGGGATTTTAGTGAAATTCGAATTGGAAACAGGTTTCCGTTTTAAGGAAACGAGTTTTCGACACGCGAAACGGTCCCCATCAATTGGAAACGGGTTTCCCTTCCGTACGATATGAGTTTCCGTCAAGAAACAGGCTGGAAACGTGGGGGGGGGGGCAAGTTTCCTGCAACATAGCCATAAACCCTCAGCTACCTTTTTGTCCTCTATCCTCAATCATTAATTCTTCTAGAAGAATGGTCGAGGAAGTTAATGTCTTGGACAGAACAAGGCATGGCAGTCGGTTTCGTGACTGAGCTTGTCTGCAGCGTGCATCCTGCATTCTAGGAAGCCGCATTCTTGCTTCTAACGCAAGGAAGCACATGATGCATGCCCAGTCTGTCGTTTTCGTGGGTCGCGCTAAACGTTTTGGGGTTTATTCTTCCATCTCGTGGTGGTATTGTTGATTAGGTTGTTGCTCTCACTATCCAGAAATCACGCAGAGTAGTTCCTCATTCACGCAGGAGTGTGTTGTGTTGGTTAACTCTCCTGAGTCACAGAAGGAGTTGTTCTGCAAGTATTTTCCTTTGTCGAACCCTGGTTGTTGTGTTACAGTCTTATCCTAAACTGCAGAGTGGTATGAGACCCTGTTTCTCTGTGTTACAAAGCGAAGCCCTGTGTTGTTGTGTCTCCCTGTGGTTTGTTGTTATATGCACCCTGGTTTGGGTCTAAACTGTATACAAGACTTAGAAGTGGAAGAGATGAGGAATGGGCTTGATAAACCTAGTGCAGAGAGGAACCTCACTAAAAGATAAGCGTGGTTGGTGAATCTTCACTGCATGCCCTGAAGAGCACTGGAAGAGAAGGCATAGCCCGAGGGACTGTGGAGCAGAGAAGGGGATGCTTCCTTGTGTTGGGTGTGTAGGTATTGTGGATGCCAAGCCAAATAGATCTTGTGGAGGTGTCCCTAGCTCTCGAATGAGCCACTAGCTTAGTCATTCTGCCTTTCCACTGCCTTAGCAGCCTAATAAACCCAAAGGAGATTGGCTTGGCTAACAGCCTGTGAAACCCAATTGTATATTGGCTTGGCTGGGTAGCCTGTGAAACCCAATTGGATATTGGCTTGGTTGAGCAGCCTGATAAACCCAATAGGAAGTTGGCTTGGCTGTGTCTTGTTGTGCATTTGGCCATGTGTGTAATCCTTGGTTGGACAGCCTAATAAACCCAACTTGCTCGCTTGGTGGAATAGCCTATGAAACCCAGCAGTGAGATGGCTTGGTTGAGTGCTTGATAAACCCATATGTTGGCTTGGCTGGTCCTTAATGTGAATGTTGGCTTGATTGTGTTCAATCTGATAAACCCAACTGTTATGTTGGCTTGGCTAAATAGCCTATGAAACCCAGCAATGAGATGGCTTGGCTGTGTAGCCTATGAAACCCAACTGTGTGTTGGCTTGGCTAGACAGTTTGTGAAACCCAACTGTGTGTTGGCTTGACTGTGTGTGATGTAATCTTCCTGTGTCTGAGCCTGTTTTTCCCTAGTTCCTTGTGGAAGTCACGCCCAGCTCGGGGGTGGCAGTTGTGTTGAGAGATTAATGAACACAACTAGCCTATGGTTGGGTGGAACGTTGCAGCGACATAGCTAGGTGCGGGACATCTTCATCTTAAAGATAAGTACTCTCTGTTATTCTTATTTATGCAATGTATTTGCTTATGAATGAATTGAATATGATGAATGCTTGTTAATGGTTTCAGTAGAGTTTATTGTTGTTAAATGTTTCTGCATTTGCATCTATATATGCCTTGTATGTTTCAATGCATTTTGCTTATGATCATGAAGGCTAGAAGCCTCGTTAGCAAAGTCAGAAGGCATCTGTCTTAAGTGTTTCCGCACGCTGAAATCCGCCTGCGGAAGGCGGAAGGCGGAAAAGAGAAGCTAAAACAAAGCAAAATGTGGGTTTTCCGCACTCCGGGATCCGCCTGCGGAAGGCGGAAGGTGGAAAACCGAAGAAAAGACAAAGGAAAAATGTGGTTTTCCACACCTGGAATCCGCCTACGGATGGCGAGAGACGAAAGCGGAAAAAGAGCCGGAGATTCTAAGACTAAAGTGTGTTTTCCACACCCCGGGATCCGCCTTGCAAAAGGCGGGAGGCAGAAAATGGGAAAAAGGTTAAGGTAAAAGTTGGTTTTCCGCTTCCTGAGTTCCGCACTAGAAGGCGGAAGGGCGGAATGCGGAAGGAGGAAGCATGGCTACCGAATTGCGTCGTTTGTGAGTTTTCCAATTCCCAAGTTCCGCGCTGTTGGGAGGAAAGGCAGAATGCGGAAGGCAGAAACATGGATAAAGTATTCCGTCAAAAGTTATGTTTCTGATTTCCGAGTTCATAAGGCGGAAGGCGGAAAGTGATTTGAATGACTTTGTCGCACAGTATGTTTCCGATTCCCATTTCCGTAGCAGAAGGCGGAAAGAGGAATGTGGAAGGCAGAGGGCAGAAAGGACAAGTTCAGTGCAGAAAAGGCATTTCCGGTCACAGAATGGATCTGTCAAGGGCGGAACAACTGCTACAGTGATGTTTATGCTGAAGCATGAAGGTTGAAGAGTGTTTTCACGGCCATGCCCTGTGTTTCAAAAGAAGAATCACGGTTCTTTAAGAAAATTTTTAATTTCGCATGATAAACGGGGTATGGGTACGTGACACTTCTAAGCACTAATGATGAACACGGAACTTATTCACAATTTCGACAGCTCACTAGAAATCCACTAAGTGCAATTTTAGTGGATAACATAATCTATATGTGAAATACGCCACCTAGTGCTAAGGCACTCATCTCCTAGGCAAATGTTTCACCTTCACATCCAAAAGAATGGATGTCCCCTCCATACAACGCACCCTTCTGTGTTCCACAGCTTCCTCCTCAACATTATGTGTTCACCACCCAAGAATGCAATATATTATGTATTTCGACTTCCTCCTGTCAGTTCTAATTTTCATCAATGGTGACATCCAGGAGTTTTCTTCCTTGAACCTCTTCCATTCGACGAGTATTCTGCCACTGGTTCCAGCATTCCATTTTCAGCAAGTAGCTGTATCAATACAAAGACCCCAACAGCAGAAATCTGAAGTATTATTTCATTCTTCACTGGAAAGGATGTACCATCAGCAGAAATGGATGATAGTTTCCTCTAAGCAGGAAGGAAATGATGAGAATTAGTTTAGTGGAAAGTGGAATATGTGTATCTGTAACTCCTATTCTGTGAGATATTTGTAAATCTCACCTAGCACTCCACCTACCACCTTACCTATAATTCTTCACCAACCTCCATCCAACTTTTTGCATACCACTAGCTGCCAATTTTTGTACTCCCATATATCTAATGGAACAAAGATTGTATAGAGAATGTGTACAGTTGCAACAATCTTTATTGCAGCTTACATTCTCATGTGAGTACCTTTTATTTGCTGCCAGTGCACATATCATAAACATACATAATTAAGCATGTCTATTGACATGATCAAATATAGCAGAAAAATATGAGAACACAAGAAATGTTTGTAAGATTAAAAATTAAAAGACAGGTTTCAACAACCTTCATGGTTCTTTATTATAAAAATCAAAAGCTACGAAGGGAGTTTCTTAAAAGATATTCCTTTGTCTTGTTTTTTACTTTATATACTAGGAAACTGTATGGGAGAAGATGTGAGATTAAGATTAAACATTACAGAAAAACACTTAAATAGAAAGGAAATCGTACACGTACCCCATATTTTTCCTCCAAATGTTGCATTGCTTTGTCAAACTCCTGCATACCGTGGTATCTAAGAAACTCTGCATTACCCTGAAATTCCAGAAATCCCTCAGTCTAGACGTACACAAATACAATCTTTTGTTTTCATCCCATTACCAAAGTACAGATATCATTGTAAATATTTTCAAACTTGAGCACAAACCCAGAACAGCTTTCCACCTCATATGAACTGTTATACATATGGAATTTATCATAAACATACAGGAAACTTAACTTTGAATATTTTTTTAATCTGAAACCTTATTTGCATTCCGCATCTAGATTTGGCATTGAACTCGTCACACAATCTTATTGAAACAATGTTATGCACAGCATTGTTTTGTCTTCCAAATCAAGAAACTCTAACAATTTAGTACTCATATCTGATGTTATTTCACCCTACCTTTTTTGTTCACTTCGATTCAAAGAAGATAATAATAAGAATCTGAAAAATGAATCATTTTCATTGAAACATCTTAAATTAATTTTGGGGGCAAAAAATGTCATTTCAGAAAATGTACAAGGTAGTTGATGGGGCAAAAAAAGGCATTTCAGAAAATGTACAAGGTAGTTGATGGGGCAAAAAGTTAATGTGATTAATTATGTAACCCTAAACACATGTTGGTAATGGAAAGGAAGAGCTTCAAGACCAATAGAGAAGAATGCATGGAGATGACATAAAAGTGCAATACTAAAATAAGGAAAAATAGGTTGTAGAGTGTGTCTAGACTCTAGACTCTATATTTCTGTGCTAAGGAAATCTCAATGGAGGGTATTGTTGTAAATGAAAGTAAATAAAGCTGGCCAGGGTAAAGAAATAGAAAAAAGCTGAATTAACACAATTTTACATCTTAGAAATAGCTGTCACAGAATAAAAATAGTTCTTGTGATGAGGATGAGACACGAGTGAATGGTCAAAAGAAGTCAATGACAGTATGGGAAGCTAGCTAAGAAAAGATAAATACAATTTTTAATAGATAGCCATTGAAATTTGAAACACCTTAAATTAACTTTGGGGGCAAAAAATGTCATTTCAGAAAATGTACAAGGTAGTTGATGGGTCAAAAAGTTAATGTGATTAATTATGTAACAATAAAAACAAGTTGGTGATGGAAAGGAAGAGCTTCAAAACCAATAAAGAAGAATGCATGGAGATGACATAAAAGTGCAATAATAAAATAAGGAAAACCAGGTTGTAAAGTGTGTCTATATTTCTGTACCAAGGAATCTCAGGGGAGGGCATTATTGTAAATCAAAGAAAATAAAGCTTGCCAGGGTAAAGAAATAGAAAGCTGAATTGACACAATTTTACATCTTAGAAATAGCTGTCGCAGAATAAAACTAGTTCTTGTGATGAGGATGGGGCCCAAGTTAATGGTTCAAAGAAGTCCGTGACAGTATGGGACGCTAGCTAAGAAAAGATAAATATATTTTTAATAGGTAGGCATTCAGCAAAGGTACTCCTTGGACAAAATCTATACTAGTAGTATGCTCTATCAATGTTATACAGGCAACTGACGACTGCTGAAGTAGGAGGCTCAGTTAATTGATATGTATGCAAAAATAGATTTCCTTGCAAAATCATCCTCAGAATCTTAAATAGAAAAGATGAAATGAATATGAAAATTTTAAGATTACAGTCTCATAAAGGAAAATAGCTAGGTTTGGCTGTCCAGATCTAGCACATAGAAGAATAACTCGTAACAAGGACAACACTGCAAGACTAAACAGCAAAACAATTTTGATAAGCCATACAGTTAGCAGATGAGAGCTCCATGCCTGTTACATATCATGATGGGAGATCATACATACTGCTAGTGAAATGCTATAATCACCAGGACAAATATGGCAAACAAAATATGCATTTATCAGCAACATCACAGTCATGGCACTTTACTTCATTTCCAACTGCACATTAATGACCAAAAGACAAATCGAATGGTTAATGAATAAACTTACTAGATCAAATCTACGCCGGCATTTATCAAAACTGTTGTTGTTTCCTGGAATAAATTTCCCATTTGGAAGACGCTGATCACCTCTAGGAAAATCAATCCACTCTGGATGTGGGGATGTTTGAAAAATCAATTTCAAATAAAAAAAAGGATAAACATGGTGCATCTAAATATGTAAATCACAAGAAACATGCAAGGTTCACAGAGAGTTTTTGTACCTGGGTGTCCAAATTCATTTCCCATGAAATTTAGATACCCCTCACCACCTAAACCCATAGTGACGAGCCGGATCATCTTGTGAAGGGCTATCCCACGATCTATGGCTGGAGTCGAAGGCTGATCAAGTGCCATAAAATCATACATATCCTGCAGTGTAAAATTCAATATCTTTAGATTCATAAGAAATCTGGATTCTGAGCATTTGATAAAATGTATATATATCAGGAATAATTGACCTGGAGAAGGGTCAACCAATTCCTGAATATTTCTACAACAGATGTTGTACTGATAGAGAGTATTTTTTTGAAATTCCATTTAAAAAACCAGATCCGCATTTCTCATATATGCAAATGTTATGTTATTGGACATCAACTTTTGAGGATAGTTTCTTAATGAACATGATCATTTCTTCCCTCCAGCCTCTTTCAAACTAAATGTTTCATTGTTATGATCATATGATAACTCAATGATTCTACAACTAAATAAATAGATATTAAACAAAGACTCCTGGAGTAAAGTACAAACAGAAGAAATCTCAAGAAAGAAATGCAAACCTTCTCTTCAAAAGATTAGTTTCCTTCAAACTAGCAGGGAAAGCTGAGAAAGTATTCAATGCATACATTTCACACCATGAGCTATATAATTTGTATCTAGGAAAGAAATCAATGAGACGATACTTTCAAGATTTAATACATACAAATGTAAAGTGTATTTAAACAGCATCCTTCAATGGCATATGCTACAGAATCCAAGGAGAAAGGTCATAAAATTAAATAACAAGATCAACAAAAATGATGACTAAGATCTTATCAATGTCTACTAGTGCCCAATGGCACCAATTGGACTCACAGAGATACAACATTTACAACCAGTTCTGAATGCACAGGAGGACAAAGGACAGCATCATGAAACAAAGCTGATATCACAAGATTCGAGGTGGAAATTGTCAGAGTATCCAAGTTCTTGAGGATAGTGATCTATCCAAATGGTTGACCAGCAGATCCCTCTATCTCCTGATTCGAGGTGGAAATTGTAGGAGCATCCAAGTGCTTGAGGTTAGTGATCTATCCAAATGGTTGACCAACAGATCCCTCTATCTCCCGATTCGAGGTGGAAATTGTAGGAGCATGCAAGTGCTTGAGGTTAGTGATCTATCCAAATGGTTGACCAGCAGATCCCTCTATCTCCCAATCACATGTTTGTAAGTGTAGAAATTTCATGTATTGAACCCAAGTTGCAGGAAAGTTGGAAACATTTCCAAAACAGGAAAGTCTGGAAACATGATCCCCCCAAAATGGGTATGTTTGGGGAGACACGGTATATAAAAAACACAAAAAATAGATATATAGTTTTTTTTTAAATAACACATCATCTTGAAACAAAATAAGCAACAAAAATAAGAATGATACACATAAATGACACTTAAGAAGGAGATGATTACATGATCCAAAATCCTATAGCTTGGTGGTCTTGACTAATGGCTAAAGCCAATCCCATACCCTCATACATGATACACTCCAATGGAATTGCTACAATCCTGCCAATCCTGAAATCCTGAAAACTGTTAAGTTTACTGAATTCCGAATGAGATATGAAATTCTAGTTTCTCCATATGAAGTCTGATAAGGTTGGAACCACTCTCAAATATCCTGAAACAATTAATGGTAATGTTAAAAATTTAAGTAAAAGCATAAAAAAGGTAAGATAAAAAAGAATGTCACTTTTACTTTAAAAATTTAATATTAACATTAATTACAAGGTGACAAACTCTTCAGATCTCAATCCCCTAACTCTGTTTGGTCTTAAAGGCTCATCGATATGAACAAGGCAATATTTTTGTATGAGTCCCATGTCCCTCATGGGCACTTGGCTGGCCCCAGAAACTTCCAAAACATGCCTGAAACATCGCTGAAAATGGCCTAAATGTCTTGGAAATGTCCTTGGCCATATCATACAGCGTTTCCATATTTGGAAACACCATACGGTATGGCCAAGTACATCTCCAAAGTGTTTCGTACCCATTTCTGTGTTTCCAGTTGTTTTGGGGACTAGTATGCCACCATTTCAGGCGTTTCCTGCAACATAGTATTGAACCTTCTTTTGCAAATTTAGAAATTTCACCCGTTTAGAGGTTCTACGGATCTAATACCTGTGAATTATCAATCTTAGGGCTAAGGTGAAATATAACTACATCAACAAAGAGCAGACAATATTTCACTTGACATCAACACCAATACACTAAGCAATCTAGGAGAGCAGATACCAAATATATGCCAACAGGTTTTCAGCCCATTAGGGCAATCTTTGCATGCATCAAGTAGATCACAAATCACTGCAACTAATGAAATATTACAGCAGTAAACCTGTCCTATTATCTTCAATACAAATGTTAAATCCCTTAACAATTTCATCCTTAACTTACGTAAAATCAACAGGACATACAAGTGCTATAAATTATCAAACCATGAACACAATGATAGTTGAAAATCAATTCTGCAATAAGATAATTTTGGACAGCTGAAATCTTCATATATATATATATATATAGAGAGAGAGAGAGAGAGAGAGAGAGAGTACATATTCTCAGCTTCTCACAAAATGGTACCGACTTCCAAGCTCACCAAAACCATAGCTAGGAAAAACCAAGAAAAACCCTATCTCCACCAAAGATACTCCAACAAGCTAGAATTGCCATTAGCAAGTCCTCCTTGACCTCATGCAAGGTATTTCCTCTTCTCATCCTCAACAAGTACAACTTAGTATTTGTCACCAAACACTAAGCCCAATTCCTCCTTAGGTAAGTCACCTGACACAAGGACACGGGACACGAAGAACACGAAAATATGAGTGTCCAATACGGACACGGTGACCCCCAGAATCAGGACACGAAGGNTTTACAAATATTCAATAGAAATTCTCAAACAACTAATGGGAATCAATACACAATACACATTTTGTCATTCACAAATCACAATGAGACACAAATATCATAGGATATTCTGATTCATATTGCTCAAGATCTCAAAACGATATTTCTCATTAAGTAGTAGATGTCGGAATGCCAATGGCAACTAGTAGAAGTAAATAGTAAAGACAAAAAGGGGCAGCTCATAGATGAGATCAAGATGGAAGAATCTCATCTGTCAATAGTCCTCCTCCATGCTTGAATCAACAAACTCATTAGATCCACTGCCCTCCTCCTCCACCTCCTCCTCTCTGCTCATATGACGATCTGTTAAAAAGTGGCAACAAGGAAGGTCTTCTATCATTTGCATGTGTCCTTACTTGATAGAAGACATAAAACAGGAATCCAAATTGATCATTGCCTTTTATACAAAGTTTAGACTTAGGAAAAGTGCATTATATGATCTAATTTTAATTTGACTTAATGGAGGAACTTTTATAAAGTTCAATTGAAATATAACTTAAGTAATGGCTAATCTAATCTTGGCCATTGATGTCACCAGAGGATCTCATCCATTGATCCATAGTGAGAGTTAGGGTTTTCGCTTGTCCATTGAGTTAAAAGAAGATTGATTTGGTGGAGACGACACACACACAGTTGCTTTGGCACACACATTGCCAGAGGGAGATTTCATGCTCATAGCTTTATAGCCGCAGAGTGAGAGAGAGAAGTTTGCAGAAGAATTTCAGAGAGTGAGATTGAAGCTCATCTTTCCGGAGATCGACAGGACAACACAGGAAAATAGCAGAGACCATGACAATGACCAGGGCAGCTGTACAGGTGACGCAGGCAACCATACACGCTAACACAGGGGCCATATCCTGACGCAGAGGAGGTCGTACGCTAACGTCGAGGCCGTACACGCTGATGCAGGGCTGACGTAGGGGTCATACAATCTTGTTTGGGTTTCTCCGTGAGTTTCGGTTGTACGATTTTGCCAAGTTTGTTAAAATTGAATTTCTGGATTGTATTATTCAAAATCTTGCTAGTAAAATATCTTCTTAGACTGCTGCATTGGTTTTCCGGTCTTGGGTTTTTCAGGGGGTTTCCATACCCAAAAATATTGGTGTCTCTATTGGTGTGATTGTTATTATATGTTTTCTCAGTATTTATTTTTCGGTGCATTATTTGTAAAGAAACTCATTTGTGGTTAATAGTAATAAAAAAAATTAATATACTGTGTAGCTCAAGATTGATCTCTTGAGCTACGCATGGTATCAGAGCTCTTCTGAGAAGATCCGAGAGAAAGAAGTAGTATTGGATAGATCGGGGGCAAATCTATTGAAGACACAAACCTAGAGTTTCAAATCTAGGGTTTGAGAGGTACACTTCATTATGGTTGTGCAGTTGAGAGTTGAGGATAGACTCCAGGGGGCTCAAAACTTTCCTACGTGGAAAGAAAGGATCATGAGGATCCTGGATGTTCGTGATGCAGAGGATAACATTGACTCCAAGAAGGTTGCGCCCGCAGATCCAGCACAGTTGGCTAGGTGGAAGAAGATGGATTCTAGGGCCATGTTGATTATCTTAGATGGGGTGAAGGATCACATTGTTTCTCACCTTTTTGAGAAGAAGACCGCATTAGAAATGTCGACGGCTTTGGAAGTTTAGATAGCCTTTACCAGAGTAAGAACGAGA
The DNA here is from genome assembly GCA_001517045.1 of Pseudotsuga menziesii. Classification (NCBI taxonomy): domain Eukaryota; kingdom Viridiplantae; phylum Streptophyta; class Pinopsida; order Pinales; family Pinaceae; genus Pseudotsuga; species Pseudotsuga menziesii. The sequence goes on from LPNX010969286.1 coordinate 381,180, forward strand.
ACTGGAAGATGGTGCTACAGGAGAGACTGCAAAGCACCAAGATGGCCAAGGGTGAAGGAGTGGTGCCTTATCTCACAAGACTCACACAGATCAGGGACGACCTTGGAGTAGTGGGCTCTAAGACTGAAGATGAGGAGCTAGTTTGGATAGCCCTCAATGGCTTTTCTAAGCCATGGGACGCCTTCTAAGCCATATATGATTCTCCTGGTGAGATAGCTTATTATTGTTTTCCCACAGAAAGATCAGAGCAATGTGTCGCAGTGATGCAGCCAAGAATAATGCACTCTCAGTGATATGGTTAGATTCTAGAAATAATGCATCCTCAAAGATTCAGCCAAACAAAGTGCCCTCAATGGTATGAATAGATAAGGTGCCCTCAGTGATATTGAGAGACAATGCACCTTCAGTGATAGCCAAGCAATACGCCCTCAGAGATAACCAGACAATGCGCCCTCGAGAATGGTCAGAATGATGCACCCTCCATGAATTCATTATGTTGTTGCAAATACCCTCAAATCTCTGAAAAGACTGATAAATCTTATGGCGTCTTTATCCTTGAAGCACAGTAGTAGATCTAGATGATCTGCCCTCAGAATTGGCTAGGGTGTATGATTTCACCATCAAACCCAATATTGGTCAAGGAAGCTCTCCCTCAACACCAAAGAAGCTCCAAGAGCTCTCAAATAGATTCTCAAAAGGGAATAATAATAATAATAGATGCCGAGCAATTCACTTTTTCTTCTTTTATTACTCACTTGACCTATGCATGTCGCATGCAATTTTAATTAATCATGTCACTTTATAATTTCGCATGTCACTTTATAATGCTTAAGTGACCCCCTTTTTCACTAATGACTTAATATCACTGCTAATATTATGCGTTTTATCCCAAGATGACATCAGTCATTAATTATTCCCTGTTTATCATTACCCATTCGAACCTATGGGAATTGAATAGGTTAGCGGGTTGATCTCTGGTGCTTAAGCAGAAGAGGATATTACAGTCATACTGCCTCGCAACTCCTAGAACATGTTGCAATATACTCTTGCCTCTGTTGAACTCAAACCTACTACTACTTGTTTTATGCTAAACTAAGATATCAATCCTAACCTCAAGTTGTAACAAAACCTGAAAGTACTCTTCTGAGAATCAGTACCTCCTGCCCAGTGTGAGTCACAAAATCCAAGAAGTAATAATCAATCATCTCCTGTATACCTAATGCTCCAATTAGAGAATGTTAGGGTTGAGGTGAAACCCTTCATTCATCTTGCTGTAATCAGTGGGTTTACTTGAAGGATATTTGCTGCTGTATTGTATAGGACCTAGGTACCTAGGTATAGTCAATGAAGTATCATAGGTTGACTTTTAAGTGTCAGCATTTAATAGTATGACACATCACATTAAAGCTATTATCAATGTACATTAGCAGCTGTTATTACTAGGCAGTCAATAAAGAATTGTAGATTCAGAGTTTTAGCATTTAATAAAGTGTAACGATATTTTATCACGGTGCTCAAGAAAAAAAATGCCAACTCTTAATGAGGTGTTAATATATCTTAATGCCTATCATGTTCATTGTACGGTTAGTTATGTCCTTTGTGAGACGGTGTGATGTACATCTTATCATTGTTATCATTGAATAATATACTCTTTATCTCTTCTCTCTTTGCAATTTTGTGTCATTGTCTGTGTAAACATTATAACCTTTAATTATTATTAGACTTTAGAAAGGACAATCACAATTGTATCCCTCCTAGAGGACAAGTTTATGGTTTCAACTTTTGAAGTGACCACAATGTTGAATTTTGACTAACCAAATTTACCAATTCCTTAAATTTTGTCATTGAGAAATATCATATAAAGTATATATATGTGTCAATTCATCCAACTACACACAAAAAAAAGTTAAAAACAAACAAAAATCGCTGGATCGACCTTGTCCATGAGCCAAAAGGCTATCGTCTTATCTCCGACAAGAGCTTGATCATGACTCTCTGCATATACTACACATTTCTCAGTCCACCTTCTATTTGATAGTGTATATACAATATCACCCATTTGCCAATCCTCATCCTTCTTCCTACATCAGAGAATAACCATGAAAAAATATGAGGCGAAAAGAATGAAACAATTGATTTCAAGTACATCAAAGAATAACCATAAACACAAAAACAGGGTAAACAATGAAACAAATGATTTCAATTTACAACAGGGGCCAAAAGTACTATGGTGCATGCAACAACAATCTACATAAATAGCTAAATAATAAAGATATCCAGCCAATGCCAAGTGAAATATCATCCATGCAAATGTCATGGACCATGGTATATCACACCAAACAATCTGGCAATAAGCTACAAAATATGCAAAGATTGATTACTCTACTTTATACAGGAAAAAGCTAAATAATATTTTCATAATGAGAATACAAAATACAAGAATTTTTGGATCCACTCACTCTGAAAGCAGCTCAATCCATTTGTCAGCTACTGCCATATGGAGTCGATAATCAAATCCCACTCCACCATCTTGTACAGGAAGACAAAAGGTTGGCATGCCACTCACCTGATATAGAAGAACATTACAAAAGGCATCAAATATAAATAGTAACATCCAGATTCCAGATAATATATTACATGTCAATAAATTGCTACAAAAGAATAATTCATTATGAGTTAAACAAGTACTACAAACTAAACATGCATCCCTAACAAATGCTCCAGCATAAATGAACCTTACGTCCATTATAACTTGACTAACCAAATAAAAGGCGTTGTGAATAGTATCTCAAGCATCACATCTAGTTCAGAACCATATGAGTTGGCTTCCATCAAAGGAATGGAAAAATGCCTACAAGCAAAAAGAGGTGAATATACTGGTGAAGCATGTGGAGTAACTTGTACATACATTACAATCATTGCAGAATGCATACAAGTGAAAAGGAAGATTGGCATACTTAGGCAAGACACCATCAAGCTGAGAGCGATATCACTGACAACCAAGTCAACAAAGAATCCATATGGTGCAAGGCATAACAAATAGCAAATGGGGTTCTTCGAGAAATCAGTTGGGAACTGATGGCAACAATTTCAACTATGAGCAATTCTTTCCTAGCAGTTTCTAGTAGCTATTATTAGGAGTTAATCATGATCATCTGTGCAATTGCTTTAGTTGGTATAAGGCAAAAGTCATCGAACGTTTGCAATTGACGAATTTTTCATTACATCAAAGGTTTGCTAATGTCCATGGTTTATTTTTCGTCACATCTTTGAGCATTTCCTTTTAAGTGTTTGATCTATTGTGCTACTTGACTATCTTACATTGTTAAATACTTTGGGAAGATTAACTTAATTACACATAGAAACACATCTTAACTAAGTTGTCTTTTCTGTTTAGCTCTCCCAAAACTTCATCCAATCAACCCTTAAAAAAGACTCCTTTGACCTTGAGAGCTGCTCTAAAAGTGGGAAGTTAGCAATGAGGTGACAATGCTGCTCTCTTCCAAAGTTGCCCCTTTACAGCATTAATGGATTAAGATTTCTCCACTTATGTGCTAAATCAAGCTGTAACAGGAGGCTCACGTTTCCAAGTGTTCCCATTTCAGAAACTTGTACAGGTTTCAACGTTTTGTGCAACTTCAGTTCAATGGTATAACTTGTTAATGAACAGTTTTAATTTTTGTAAAGTTTCTTTTGGGTGGTTAGATCAAACATGTCAGGCTAATAAAATTTATTTTGGAATTTAATAGACCAAGAATGATGTTTTATGGAGTTTTGGACATCAAAGGTGCTCTAGTTTTTCTCAAATAAAGATGTTGTGAAGAGAAATAGCAATGCCCACACATAATGAGCTGTTTTTCTACTGCCTTTCTTGGCAAACAGCTGATAAATATATTTTTGAACACTTGTGAAGACTTACTAAGCAGTGGAAATGAAAATAGAATGTCTTTTTTGAACATTATTCTTAGGCAGCAGTGACTTTGAGAAGACAAAAGAGGTGATGATGGACACAGAATTCAGGAAAATGGCAACACTTCTAGCAATGGTGGGAGCATACATGACTTTCAATAGATATTAGCAAGTCAAGTAAAGAATGTGGCTCAGGAATGACAGAAATATCAGTAGTGATCGGAGCTAAAATAGAATCCGACAAAGAAACAACTAATCATGTTAAATATTTAATTCAGTTTTTTTGTATTTCTTCCCGCAAGCACGTAAAGTCCACTAATATTATTTTTACTTGAAGTTTAATCACTGGATTAAATGCAGAAATAAATAGTGCATAGAATTTGACAAGTCACCATGCTTTCAGCAGAAGACTTTGTCTATAACTTTTTCAAACTTCAAAGCAACCAAACATAACCTAGGAAGAAATCTGATCAAATAAAACCCAAAAGAGGTGCAGAAAAATAACTCACATCTTCTCCAATTGCTATGGCATGGGGAAAGAGACCATGAATCATGTCATTAACCAACATCAAATACACCACAGCATCTACATCAGTAGCAAATCCAAAGTACTCAGCATAATTCCCAGTGAATTCTACCTGAAAAGGACCAAAACTGATCAGACAGAATATTAAGGCAAACTGATACAGATATCAAGAAATTTATTGACCAACATAATCCAATCTGACCAACGGTGGGTAAGTCCTGAGATCCACCAAACAGTGTAACTCAAAAGGAAATTCTTAGATTCTATGATTCCTAATTGATTTTGGAGACACATTTCACTAATAACTAACTACTAATCAGCAGAGCAACTGTTTTCACAATAGCAATAAGTTGAATCATAGTTTATTTGTCTTTTTTAATACATCTTATATTTACAGTAAAATATTTACAAATCAGAAATGCAAAAAGCACAACGGTAATTTACAATTGACCTCATAACATTTTCCTGTTTCTAAGAGATACTAAAGCGGAAATAAAAGCAGAGTACTCAATGTGATCCAAAGATTGGGCATCCTTGATCAACAAAGCTCCTTTTTCCAAAAGCTGGTCACAAACGCCATCCTTCCACGTCAAACTGAAAGCAGAGAAAGTGCTAACCTCCTGTTTGAAAACAGCTTCACACCTGAGCTTCCATAAAACAAATAACACAACTACTTGCAGGCAATGCCAAAAGCCAGAAAAAACATCACGAACAAGAGTCCAGCCATCCCCAAACAGAGCAGCTCATCAATGCACTCTGCCCCACACTGCACTATTTCATTTCAAATGACTATTTCACCTTGGGGCCCCACATTCCCCTCTTTGCTCTCCCTAGCCAAGTCGCACTTGTTGGAGAGGGGTGCACTTGTTGGGGCAGCCACTTAGTGGTTATGTTGTGTATTGTTTGGAGCTGCTATGTTATGATCTGAGGGGGGATAAAACAGCCCCAAGACACCCCCTAGCTATGTATTACATGTTGAAATTTTACCTAGGAAGTGTTTGTCCATCCATGCCTTGCGGTGGACAAGGACACTTTAAAAGGTGGTCCCTAGCTTATTTAAAAGGTGACAATGACTTTATTTGATAAAGCAACCTAAACCTTTTGTAATATCCCAAATACTGATATTCTACTGTTTTACTATTCTAGGGCTTACTTGTACTCTCAAACTGTGCAAGAATACTGAATAAAAATTTGCATGCAAGGTGTCGAGCCAATGGCCCTAAATTATAGCTAAACTAGGGCAAAGATTTACAGAAAGAAGACCAACACTTACCACTGATAATCAAGTTGATGATACTCCAGATAAGATGCATGCATACAGAGCTAGACTAGTGAGGTAATGATGCTTTCTTCCCGGTGTTACCGCCCAGCAGCACGAAACCCTCTCCTCAGCTAAAAGTGACGTTTTTGGTGAAGGAGTTGCCTGATGGAGTTGAGATTTTGCCGGGGTGTAGATCTTCCCGTGCCGAAGAGAATGACTGGTGCATGCAGAGTTTTGGACCCCTCTAAGCTGGCTAGCGAATTGATCCTCTTGTTTGGTGCTCACGCCCCCAACTACACGGATCTGCTAATAACTGCTCTAGATGAGCAAACTGAGGACTGATAATCACTCATGGCAGTGGAGTAACCATGTTGATGAAGATGAACTTGTTATGCGGAAGAGGAACTGGGATTCAGAGACCCAGCGAATACTTTGGGGTTTTCCAGCTAAATCCTCGGCTGCACACGTGAACCTGCAAATAGTCTCCCTGGGAATGTTGGATCACTGGATACGGACGAATAAGGTGAAAGCTAATGGTGGACCTCAATGGCCTACCTGAAGGAGACTAGGGCAAATATTTCACTGTCAAACCCTCGCTAGTTGAAGACGTTGTATTCAACCCCAACTGTTGTTGCTGCACATCGTGATACTGCTCAAATACTCCAAATCAACAATAATAATAATCCATATCTCCTTTAGTCCAATAACCCTTCTTAAATAGATTATCATGCGCTTTTAGGGTTTGCTTGTCACTTTTAGGGTTTATGCTTCACTTTTGCATGCATGCAATTCTAATTTCTCGTTGACTTTAAGATTGAGAAAATAAGGCCTGCATGCTCCGCATGCTTTATGACAATAACTCTGATGGCTCTCTTTATTATACAGATGACTGAATAATTGTCCTAATATGCTCCTGATATTAAAGGTCCTCGGTCAATTCCTTATTTATCAAAAACGGAACATTACACCTTTTTAAAGTGAGATTGAGTTTAATTCTTTTAAAAGTGACTTTATGAGAATAAAAGGTGGGTGTGCATTAAATTCTCATTTAATATTTAAAAAGTAATTTTTAAGTAGGAAATGAGATGGGCCCTAGATCTCATTTAGTTGGCTTTTAATCTAAATTATTGATTTGGAGATGGAAGTTACTCAAACAAAAAGGATTGGGAAAGGAAAACCTAATTCATTGTTCACATTCCAAAGAGAGAGTTTTTGGAGAGAAGAGGAGCAAGAGAGAAGAAAGAAAAACCAGAGAGAGAAACCCCTTGCACATTTTCCAAGGAGGAGAAGAGGCACACTTTTCTACAGCAACGTTAATGAGGTCGTGCTAGCATAGAAATCGAGGTTGGGCACATTTTTCGAGGAGAAACAGGGCACAAAAATCAAGGAGATGGTATAGAATTTATTGCAGTCATACAACAGTCCGTACAGGTTCATACAAGCTCATAAATCGAGGAAAAATTTTGGCATAGATTTCGAGACACTAAAACAAACCGTACAACAGCATTTAATGTTTCAGATTATCCTGCAGACCCTACAGCAATAGTTTAGAGTGATTCTGTCATGTTTTTCGAGGAAGGAAAAGGGAGAGTTAAGCCTAGAAGGGGTTTCCATGGTTATGAGTAACTATTGTTTTGGAGAAGACCCTAAAGAGAAGGGAAGGACTCGACGAGAGGTCAGGAGATGGTTCACAAGTCCAAGGTTGGAATCGTCGAAGGATGAAGAGTTCGATGAAGAATTTAAACAACTCATTCAGGAAATCTATATGTGTGAGGTCTCACCTGGATTTCCTGAGGACTCTCATGACCGCGTAGAGGAAGGAATGTTGGGTGAGCATGGCCATCATTCAGATCCACCTGATCATTTCGCAGATCTATCATTAGAAAATGATGCGCCAAGCGCTGAAATGGGTATTGAAATCACTAATATCCAACAACGGTGTAATACCCTTGTTTAAAATGAGATACTTGCCCCTAAGAAAAAGAGTTACCGAACCATGAGAGAAATAATGGTCAACATTGATAATAACATAGAAAGATGGAGAAGAGGCCTACCTCCACAGTACTGGTGGGAGGATGCCTTGGCTAATGACGCCCGGATGAAGAGTTTGCTTTAAATGATCTGACTACTTTTTAGAAGTTCTCTATCCCTACGCATATAACCGATCAGTTTGAACCCATTCCTCAACAGAGCGAGTACTCTGCGGTTCTAGCTGAGACCAACTTCCCTAGTTTCCTTTTGCCCCAAGAGTTGTCAATCCCCTTAAGAGAAAGAACCAACTCACGACATGTTCCTCCTCACATTCCTACCACTGTTATAGGAGGACACGATAAGGCATCAAGAGATTTTTTTACCACATGTGAGACCCAAAGAGATATGGTAACTCCTCGGTCCAAAATGGTGAACTCGTTTTCTAATGAGAAAAGGGAAGAGACCAAGGAAGTCCTAATTGGGAGAAGGGCACTCCTGGTGGATGGAGGGATCGCCTGTTTTGACACTTTTGAGAACCACAAACGTGATTATCCTGAGCCATTGGGAATGCGGATGTCTCCACCTTTCGCAAAGTAGGTGTGGTCTCCTTGTTATCACATATACATTCTGCAGCTGGGCTACCATGATGCAGTATACAGACTGTCTCTTTTTCTATTCCAGGCTATTTTTCACATGGGGTATTAGCATGGATCTTTACAACTTCAGCTATGATAGAGCCTTGTTCGTCATATTTTCCTTTCCAGGACTGAGATTCAGGGGTCCATTGAGATGCTTTTGGTGATAATCTAGTTCATTGTAGCAGAGAAGCAGATCAGAGTTGGTACAAACAGTTATAGAGGGGTATATCAATTGGAGACAGGTATATTTGGTCAGATCAGGTATACACTTCCTTCGTTTGATATTTCTCTATGATGTATGTCACACACCTATGCTTATCATGTTAGGATGTGTTTCCCACCTATTTCGACTAGGTGGCAACCTCATGTACATTGAAGATGTACATTTTGTGCAGTTTGTACCATGAAAAATCCTTGGGATTTTTCACTAAGCAGGGAATTTTTGCCCCTTTTTTTACGAAATTTCCACTCCCCTGCGTGGGATAATTAATGTAATTTTGTACTAGCATGGGTCATTCCTATCAAGGATGTCACCATGGACTTTATTATGAGGGAAGTCCTCTTCATCGAGTGTTTTTTCCACAATTAATTAATTTTGTTATTTAACAATTTTAATTAGTTGGGTTTTTCACTCACAAATCCTCCAAAGTGGTGATTTGGCGTTCTAATAATCAAGCCCATCGGGTGGCTAAGGGTTTAAAATGTTGTTTATGACCATGCTAGACATCCCCCAGAATTTTGCGGAATTTTGTTACGTGTAGATAGTTTTTTTATTAATTAACCCCACTGTCAGACAATTAATTAATTAAATTTTGATGTAATAAGGCAATTACTTTGTCCTTGACATTGTGTAATAGGTGTATGAGTACAAAAAAGAAAAGCCATGACACCCCCTAAGTCATAGGATCAAGTCTCATGTCATTCGGACATGTGGTTAGGATTTTAGTCCACTTTTAGTCAGTCAGGGACTATTTTCCAGGAAAATTAAAGTTATTTCCTAAAGTAAAAAAAATACCAAAATATTTATTTTGTATAAAAAGCCTAAGTAAAGGCCAATTTAAATTATATTGGGGGTTTGCTATGCCAAATCAAACATATTTCAAGTATAAACATATTTCATTTTCAAGTAGATCTAATATTTTTCCAGTTTTTTTTTTACCCATCTTCTCCTTTAGGGAGATTGATGTGTGGTTAGTATATTTTGTTTAGATTATTTTACTTTCAAGCATTTCTTTTCCAAACGAAGCATTTAGTTAGATCTTTATTTTCTGTCAACTAGTTTACTATTTTGAAGGAATATACAACATAAATTGTTCGTGTATGCTCTGCCCTTCGTTATCTCCCTTTAAGGAACTCAGATCAAGGATATGAAAAGCGGAAAGGCTTAGGAGCTTTAGGAAATCTAATTAGCTCACATTTCTTTCCTGCAAATCTTGAAGTTTCTACAAAGTAAATTTATTCTATTGTCCAGAGATCAAGTACCGGCACCTCCCATAAGGGATAAAGCATAGGTTGACTCTGTTGATTGTTTAAATTGTAATTTACTTGCTGCACTTTATTTATTGTAAGTCAATCTATAATTTACTTTTGTACTTGCTTTTATAAATAGGAAATTAACCAACTTATTTGGCCCCTCCTCCTCTACTCAGTCATCGCCCTCCAGGGTCTTCTGAGAAACGACGGGTGGTTGAATAAGTTTTAGTAATAGGAATCCACTTCCATATCGTTCTCTTCAACTAAAAACGGGTGACCTTGGAAGCTACGGGGGGTGAGAGACTATTGGTGGTCTCATGGCGTTCGCGTCCTCCTTGTTGAGCACCGAACACTTAAGGTTTGAACTGTGGATCTACGGGTCGACTTGTTTCCACTTTGTTGAGAGCCCAGCACTCCCTCTTTGATTTGAAGGATACAAAGTTGGGGTAGTCACACCACTGGATCTAAAACTTAATCAAAGACTTCAACTTTAATAAAATTTACTAAAACAAACCAAGAGACATTACAAAACGTCTTACCCACATTTTTGTTTCTTTATTTGCTTCAAAGTCCTTGCTTTTCAAGGCTTTCATTTTACAAGTACATCTTGCAAGCATCTCAATTTCATTTCAGTACCTTGCACTTTCAAGTATAATATCTTTAAAGTATGGTGGCACGCTTGAGTAAAACATTGTTTAATCTTGTAACTTGAAAGCAATCTATCGTTTGATCTTTGGCATAATAACTTGTTCATCCGATGTATATCTGTTTAACCATTCTTTAGAACTTGTTCATATTGTGTAATTCATTTACATTGTTCATATTGTTAATATTCCAGATCTTGCTTAACTTAGACAACTGTGAATAATCATTCTTAATTCTTTTGTAAGTTTGTAACTTGTAATCTTTTGACTCCATTTAATCTAGGCACCTTAATCAAATAAAATCCCTTTAACTAAATTGTTAATAAACTTTCCTGTAGGGACTACCCCCCTTGGCTCTGTTGGGATTTCGCCTAAATGGAGGAGTTGGTAGACTGTGGTGACAGTGGTCCCCAGCTCTAACTTGCCCCCAAGGACACACAAAGCGGGTTGGAGACTTCCATGTGTCATAAAGTGTGTATTAGGTGGCAACAGGATGATTATGGTGACCTATGTTTATATCTATTGTGCTTTAACCTGTGTTATGACTAATCAAAGGACTTGATGTGAAGGATATTGCTCATGCCATGCTTGTACAAATAGTAAACCTTATTGCTAGGTTGGTTCCATTTATCACTTGCCCCCATCCATCCAGTTTCATTCATTGTAAACTTATCATGTGACTTAGACTGTTTGAGACTTGTGAGATTGAAGATCTTTTCCCCATTTTGACCTCTATACATGATGGATCCCATGTTGTTTTGTGTCTTGGCTCTGAGTTGTGCAACAAAACTTGTCGAAGCCTTGATTCTTTTGGGCCAAGAGAACCCGCTGGTGTTGGTTCCTAATCTTAGACAAGTTGGGTTTTGAAGCCTTGACCTCTCTGGTCAGTTGCCCCCGATGTTTGGTCCAGACTATGGATATCCCCCCCTAATTACCCGAGAAGTTGTCAGCTAACACCTGAAGCAATATGTCTACCATCATTACATGCATTATGAGCTATATGATATATATTATGAAATGCAATGCCTGCAAATGAAATTGCAAACTGTGTTTTAGGACACAAATCAAAAAGGCTATAAAGTAAAATTGTTAAAGGCCCAAATAAAGTAGTGGATAAACAAATGCTAAATCTAAAGACTATTGGCCATCTGATTGAAATGTAATGATTAATTCCTTACGGAGCCTATGGGTTTTGATGTGAGATGGAGCAAGGGTCCTAGAAAATATCCTCACGGACCTTGATTCTTAGCTTGGATGTGAGTCGTAGACATGTTAAGGTTGAATGGACACTTTTCAGATCAGCTCATCCACCTGTGAGACACCACCATCCCTATTGTTCAATCTATCATGCATATGTCACTTTGGTTGTGTGTACTTGTCATTATTCGGATAAATCACAAAGTCAAAGTCAGTCAAAAGTCATTACCCTTTGCCTCATCCTTGTTGTCCATCCTCACCCAGCAGTAGCACATTGTTTACCCTTTATAAGTATGGCATGGACAAGCAGAATTCCAGAAAAGTTCCAAGGTTCTTCAAAAGCACAAGTACATCCTACTATTTATATTATTATTTGTCACCATGATCATGAATAACTGATTTAAGCTTGGTTTTGATATACATTATTGGAGCATTTCTTACCCTAGATGCTTACAAGATCATATTGATACAGTTTCTCACCTTCAGTTTGGGTACTTTGACTTGGTCAACCTAGTTTGACCAAGTCAAGCATAGTTCCCAAGGTAGTGACTCAAAATGCAACTTAGTCTATATTTGTTCCAGACATGCCTAGGACCAATACTACGGTTTCAGTTTAAGAATTTGGCCCCGTTCTCTAGATAAGTGATTATTATCACTTAATTATAGGCCAAATGATCAAATTTTATTCCAGATGACATTATGATTGGTTCTCCTAGAGCAGAGGAGTGTTCCAGGGGGTATGAGTAGTCACTTATACCCTTCTTCTACGTCTCCAGATCATCAGAGCGGTCAGTTTGCCCCAGTTTGCACCCTGGACAGAGTTATGAAGGATTTATCATTTTCCAGAGATTGTCCCAGCAAAAATGAACTGGAGAAATCACTGAAAAAATCGATTTGGCCTCTTGGGTTAAGGAAATGGCTTGGAATTTTGACAGATGATGTGCCTCAGCTTACCGGACAGTCCTCTAGTAGTTTTCAGTCAGCAGTTGTCCAGATTATTTTTATCTTGCCTCAGCCAGTGAGGAAAGCCCCCTAAGGGGCGTCCCCTCTACTTGGCTAATGATGTATTGTAGTGTTATATCATATAATTTGAAGTTGTAAAGGGGCCTAGGGTGAATTAATCCCCTAGTGACCCCCTCCTGTGTATTATCGTGTCACATCTTATGTTATATTGTGACTTTCACCTAGGATAGGCGTCCTTGAGTAAAGTGCGCCCCCTCTTTGACTTAGTCACTTGATCCATGTTGTGATCTATGTATTGTTGATCTCCACCGTTGATGATGTTTTAATCTCAACCGTTGGATGTAAAAGTGAGTTAGGGCTTATGTCTCTCTCAAACTATTTAAGAGAGGTGACCCCCCATTGTAATTGATGAGCTTTGGCACCGGAATTTGAAAAAAGAGAATTTTGTCTAAGATTATTCTTCTGTGTGTCTTGTGAATGATTTGATGATCTGATGATTGGCATTGCTACTCTTCTATACTGAGTCCAATTTGAGATACATCTTGCTTTTTTTCCTTTACCCACTTCATCTGCAGGAGAGGAGGCACGCTACAAGAGAGAGAGGCCATTTTTGGTGGGGGAACCCATCATCGTCCCGGCTCTTAGGTGTTCAGTTCAAGGAGTATCTTTTTTCTCTATGATTTTTTACTTCCTATCTTTTCCTTATTCTGCAGATCTCATTCGTTTTCCTAATCATTTGATTTTCTCTGATCTGGCAGGTTGAAGGAGGCACTAGGGTGACTGGCTGTGGCTCAACTACAACAAGATCTTCTCCGAAAAGGCTCATTTTAACGGGAAAGTGGCATTCTTCATCGTTTCTAAAGTCATCTACAAGATCTAGGCACATCTCGCAGGTAATTTCTCCTTTTATTTTCTACATGCATTGCCCATCATTTCCATAATTACAAAACCCTCATTTCATAGATCTGTAGGTTCTAGTTTGCGGCGAGATATAAAATAGAAAACCCACTTTGGAATAAACATAAAACCCCTAAGTTTCAATTTTCATCATCATCGAACTCCATTTTCCCATCCTAAGAACTGACCTACTACTTACGGAAAAATGCCCTCCTTGGGAGGAGTGGGTATTTGAAATTTCCAAACCGTAAACTGGGTATTGTTGGTATTGCTTTTATTCGCCTACATCCAACAATCATTTGAGTGTCCAACCTCATTAAATTTCACCGTTATGCCCTAGATCCCAATTTTCTGCATAAAACCCTAGGGTAAAATTGGGGCTTTTCACCTGGATGCTCGAAATCTCTTGTAATTGTTCTAAACTCTAATTAACCATTATACTAGGAGATTCCACCAAGTTTCCCTCGGTCACCTATTCATTTCCTTGTTTTAGGGTTTCTTGGTCATAGGGACACCCCCTAGGCTCTGTGTTTTCATTGGGTCTAAAGTGTCGATATCCTTGACTGGTGTGACATCCAAGTTCTTTGGGAAGTCTTGGATATCGTAGGTCACAACTTGAGTTACCTTTCCTCTGTCGTCCTGAATAGGATCACTTTACGGGGCAACTACAAGATTCATGATAACACACCTCATATGTAAACCGACAGAATTTCACTTGCGGGGACCGAGTTGCTATGCAAAATCACAATTATCATCACATGACTAGGGGACAAGATGACCCTTGGATAGGCCCATTCACGATTGAACGTTATGACAGTCATATGTATTATTTATCCACAGAGGATGGGCATCGCTTCGTAGTCACCACTCATGAGGTTCACTTGCATGAGTATGTGCCTGGGACCACTTAGGGAATCTCTTGCTTGTCTCCCTACACTTAGTTTAGGATCGAATAAGGTCATTTTAGCAGTAGTTAGTGTATTTTCTTTTGTTCGCTTTTGGCCTTCGATTTTTAGCCTAGATAGTGTGTGTTTGCTTGTGTTTGTACTTTTCCCTTTTTCGAGCAATAAAAATGAATTAATATTTTTCATTTCAGTTGTTAGATTAGAATTCGCTTTCAGATATTTTATTTTCAACATTTCCATTGCAGTACTTTACTCTTCAGTATGATTTTTCTCTATCATGTATGAGGTATGGTGACGACTAGTCTACAGAGATTGGCATAGGGTCTACATTGTGTAGGTATAGGTACATGTTTGAAAATGGTGCAGACATGTTCAAGGTGCATGTTCATGGATGATGAAAGGGGTGTTATGGACCAGAGATTCTGAGGTTCTCAAGCACTCTCTCCCTTTGAGCACTTGTCCTAACTAGAGCCAGATGTTATCACATCCATAGTAGACGAGCTATCATGAGGCTGTAGATCAGTTTTGTCATAGACTTGAGCCATTCCATCAGTGATGTTAGCCCACACTTTCGATATTGATGATTAGTGGCAGAGTACTTTCAAAAACATCCAGAGTCCCAGAGCTGCATTGTCATTTTACCTATGTCATTTTTATGCCTTCATGTTCCCCGAGAGACACTTGGTAGACCATGGTTCACTTGGGCAGAGTAGCAAAACAGGTGGCTAATATATGTTTTCCTTGCCATTCCAGTGTGATAGAGGCAGCACGAGTACAAGTATTTGATTGAGAAGGTATATGGCATGTGGGTTTACTATTACGATTCCTCTGGTTTATCTTAGTGGATGTAACTTCGCTTAGCCATTTATTTCAGTGGTGATCAGTATCTTCTCGATTGTCAAGTGTGAACAGTGGAATAATGTGAGTGTTAAGTCCTAGGTGCATGGTTGTCAATAGGGTTAGCCTTTGTACAGTTGAGACCATCTTCCCTTATCTTTTGGCACCACCTTTTCACTTGTCTATCCATCCATCTGTATCTTTCATGTTATAGCACATTACCTTGTTGACTATGGACATCACTTGTGATATCAAAGCCCTTCTCCCCTGCTATGACCTCTGGGTTGAGATGGGCCCCCATGTTTACTTGTGTCTTGGCTCTAGAGTGTGTGGCCTATGACTCAGACCTATTGATCTCATTTTGGTCTGTTGCCACGGATGTTTGAGTGCAGTATAGTATTTCCATATGTCATTGGGAGTGTTTCCATTAATCCTCAAAGCAAGTAATACTCCTTTGAAATGAAATGCAAGCTCCTGGTAAAAGCGACAAGTGGTCGTGCTTTTAAGCACATGCAAAACCGTAAGAGGACCAAGAAATTGAAATGCAATTGATTAAGTATTTTTGTAACTAGTTAGTGGCCACGAGATGCGCACTCATCCTGTGTATGATGTAAGGCCATTTGCATGTAAAGGGCAACAGGGTGGTAACTCCATCGCACCTATGGACGATGGCAGGCAATGCTGGTAAGACCGAGTCATTATCTGGGGCCCACAAGGCTATTTAGGGGACCTTCCCTGGGAGGCTAGCTAGTGAAGAAAAGATCATCTAAATGAATTTGAATGTGTAATGAAATTCATGGAAATGTTAAGTGAATCAAGTCATGATGCTTATTAGAATCTAATGGAAACTGTTCTAAGCACTTTAGTCTATATGCGAGACACCTCCCTCCCTAGTATTGGCCTATCCTGCATATGTCACTGTGGTTTCCCTTCTCCCCTCTCTGAGAGATCATTAAGTATGTCCAACAAGTCAATCCCCTTTGACCCAGCTTTAGTACCTCCACCTCACCCAAGAGTAATGAGGGGTGGTCTCAAGTGTACAATAGGATTAAATGTGAAAGCAAGCTTTTGCAAGCTTTTATGCTCATTTGCATTTTTTATCACCATTGTTCATCACTGTTAATACTTAAGTTTGCTACTAATGTAAGTAAGAGTTGATTACTCAATCCCATGAATGCATAGACAATGATCAATCACATTTTTGCTCAATCACATCATTTGACAATATTTGACAAGATTTGATCAATTTTGACTTGGTTAACCAATGGCGCCCGGGAGCAAGTGTGACTACTTTCAGTCATTTCATGTTTATTTATGCCTATGGACAGCTACTGCATCATTTAATGCTTCAATTGGTAGATTTTGGCCTTAGTTCACATATATTATTTTTTACAAGATAATAATTTTTATTATTGAAGATGGTTTTCGCCACCAGTTAACACAATAGATGGATATGGGGCGTGTGAGTAGTCACACCTAATGTATTTGAGGTCTTCAATTCCATTTATGCACTTGTTTCAATGATTTGCGCAAAGGAAAATTTAATTTGGGGCAGATCTGATCATTTATAGGCATTTATCAGCATTTAATTATATAATAAAAAGTGACCATGGTTTATTAAGTGTATCAAAGGGTAAAATGTAGGCAAGAAAGTGACTTTGGTTATTCTTATTATGCTTTGGAGGTACATTGGACATCATAGCACATGATTATTTCACCTTGGGGCCCCACATTCCCTTCCTTGCTCTCCCTAGCCAAGTTGCACTTGTTGGAGAGGGGCGCACTTGTTGGGGCAGCCACTTAGTGGTTATGTTGTGTATTGTTTGGAGATGCTATGTTATGATCCTCGGGGGATAAAACAGCCCCTAGACACACTCTAGCTATGTATTACATTGTTATATCACTTACAAGTTAAACTATGTACTTGGACGCTATAGAGGACAATCTCCCCTCCTTCTTATGAGTTGATTTTTTGTATTGTTAAGCTGAGTTAATCTCAGCCATTGATCTTCACATTGTATCTTATGATCTCAGCCATTGATTTTGAAATAGCTAGGGATTTTTCTCTCCCATTTCTATATAAGGGAGGAGTTGTTCATTGTTATGGACTTTTGGCTCTTGAATGAAAGAATAGAGAAAATGTTACCGGCAAAAACTTGTCTCTTGCGTGGAAATATTTGGATAGTGATCGTATGTTGTTCTTCCCTTGCAATAGAGTATTTATGTGGCAACCTTTGGCACTCTCTTAGTGAAATCGATTTGCAGGCAAAAGACAGGGAATTGGACAAGGGCGCATTAGTGGGGAAACCCCTTCCCTCTTTCTCTCATAAATTGTTGAACTACAAGGAGTTTTATTTGGATTTTGTATCAAGTATTTCCTCACATTATTTCTTGTTTGTTAATGCATCTTTCTCTTCGATATCAAACCGACTTGTGTTTTTTGCTTGACAAGAGGAGCGTGCACTTCGTCACTTGGGTGCATTGGGCACATAGCTAGAGCTTCATCATTCTCTTCCTATTTGATCTCTGCTGGAACAATTGTCGCTATTCCAACTTTATCTACAAGAACCCAAGTAATTATTCCACTCACCTCTCTCAAATTTCATTTCACTCCACTGGTCACTGTTGATGTATCTGTAACTTCGGAATGTATTCACTTGTATATTTCATATTGTATTTCATTGTACCCCAACGAAGATGTTTGTTCCTCCAATCGAGAGAGTTGTTAATGTCATTAAGTCATCTAAAGTCATAGAGGTTAACCCTCCATTCTAAGTCGGGCCATTAGACCCCACAGTTGAGTTATATTAGAGTTATTAGACTCTCCTAGAGAAGTCTAATAACCCTGAACAGTTGTTCTGTCTCACACAAGTGAGAGAGAGAACAGTTGTCGGAGATCATCTTTGTACTTTTGGGTTTTACTTTTGCTATCGGTGCTCATTCTATCTCTGAGGAAGTTGCGGGATTTTCTCCTTTATGGTTTCTATCTCTGAGGAAGTTGCGGGGTTGTCTCTTGTCTCTTGTGATTAATGTTGTGCATGTTATTCTCTCAGAAAAGATCCTAGATCATATTGATTAAACGATAAAAATCTAACATGGTATCAGAGCTAACCTGAGAAGAAGACACTATGCAGCTGCAAAAGCTAGGGCTTCTTAATTTTTGGGTTTCTCTCCACAGATCATCAGCAAAAGGAAGCTCAGCTAACTCTCCTTTGAAGGGTGCATCTTCACTACTGCGGGAAATTAGGGCTTTTCACAGAAGTGGAATTTTTGAGTGAGGCCAGCATAGGATTGATCTCCTCAAAATCGAAATTTAGATACCAAGATTGAAATTTTTGGTTGGGTAAAACTCTGGGAAAGTCAAACCCTAATTTGACCCCGGACCAGAAAATCAGCACTACAAAAGATTAGCTCCAGATCCAGTTCAGGCATCTCAAATTGGTAAGATCTAAATCTTTTGTATTTCCATTTGAGGTTCTCAGTAAAAATATCTCATCACACCAAAGCTTGATGAAAAACTTGAAGGAGCTAATAACTTCCGAGCATGTAAGTATAGGATTTCACTTGTTCTTGAGAAAATGAATTGGACACCTACATAAGTGGAGAGGTTCCAGTTCCAGAGGGAGATGAGACTAAATCCTTACACAAGAAGAACTTGATCAAGGCCAAGAGGATTATTGTTGATTCTATCAAGGATCGCCTTATACCACATGTGTCTTCCTTAAAGACACCTAAAGAGATGTTTGATTCCTTGACCAAGCTATTTTAAGGGCAGAATATAAATCGGAAGATGACTTTACGAAATCATTTGAAGAATGTAAAGATCCAGAATGCAGAGACCATACAGTCATACTTTACAAGGGTCGCTCAAATCAAAGAAAAACTTGAAGCTGTGGAAGAAGAAGTAGAGAATGGAGAAATTGTGATGACCACCTTGAATGGTCTCCCTAGGTCATGGGACTCCTTTATTCAAGGGATTTGTACTAGAAGAAACTTAATTACTTTCAATAGGTTGTGAGACGAATGCTCACAAGAAGAAGCTCGAATAGTAGCTTGAGAAGAAAAGATGGGAAATGAAGATCAAGCTCTCACAGCACACACCAAGAAAATCAAAAGGGAGCACTATCATCTCATGAAAGGTAAGCATCCACACCAGAATCAGAAAGATAACCCTAGAAGATCTAGCAGAGATCTATCTAATGTTAGATGCTATACATGTGATGAGAAAGGACACTTCACCAAAGATTGTCCTAGAAATAAAGGTAGCTCTCACAAGAAGAAGGACAACAAAAGAAGACATCATGCTCACACTGCAAAAGAAGAGAGTCAAAGAAGAAAGTGAAGATTCTTCAAGCGATGAAGAGTATGTTTTGATTTCTACCCTCACGAAACTGCTACACATGGAAGCAATGATTGGCTCATAGATAGTGGGGCTTCAAAGCATATGACATGATTTAAAGAATCCTTTGTGAATCTATTCGAACATGAGTCACCCCACAAAGTGAAACTTGGGGATGACTACCAGTACCCTATAAAAGGAAGTGGTGAAGCTTCCTATAAGCTAAACTCTGGAAAATCTATGAAGATGAAGGATGTCTTGTTTGTACTAGGACTAAAGAAGAATCTTCTCTCCATATCTGCATTGGATGCAAAAGGTATGAGGGTTGCATTTGTTGATGGCCAAGTCCTTATGTGGCCAAAGGGAAAGACTATAGATGATGCAGTAGTGATTGGAGAGCAAGAGGGAGGCTTATACAAATTAATGGTCCAACCAGAACAAGCTTTGGTCCATGACTCAGTAGAGCCAAGTAAATTTTGACATAGAAGGCTTGCACATGTGCACTATAGGGCACTACCACTTGCAAGCAAAGTTGTTGAAGGTCTTCCAGAAATACAGGCAAAGCATGAAGGCGTTTGCAAAGGATGTGCTAAGGGAAAGAACACAAAGAAGACGTTTCCAAGTAGCGAGAGCAAGGCAAAAGAAGTCTTGCAAAATTATCCACTCCGATGTATGTGGTCCGATGTCATCCAATTCATTAAGTGGGTGTCTATATTATGTTTCTTTCATTGATGATTTTTCTAGGAAGACATGGATATATTTCTTGAAAAGCAAGGGTGAAGTATTCAGTAAGTTCAAGGAATTCAAAGCCTTGATCGAGAACCACATAGAGAAGAAAATCAAGACCTTTCGATCAAACAATGGCGGAGAATTCACATCAGATGACTTCAAAGAATTATGCAGAGAGTCAGGGATTAAGAGGGAGTTGACCACTCCATATAATCCACAACAGAATGGAGTTGCAGAAAGGAAGAATTGAACGATTATGGAAGCAGCAAAGGAAATGCTTCATGATCAGGATCTTCCTATGCATCTATGGGCAGAAGCTGCTAGGACAGCTGTGTATGTACAGAATCGTACTCCGCATAGAGTACTTGAGAACAAGACACCAGAAGAAGTCTTCTCTGGAAAGAACCAGAAGTCATCCATCTCAGAATATTAGATTACCCGGTGTACATACACATTCCGAACGAAAAGAGGACGAAGTTAGATCCTTCAGGAAAGAAGGGTATATTTGTGGGATATAGTGAAAGCTCGAAGGCTTACAGAATATATTTCCCAGGATTCAAGAAGATCGACATCAGCAGGGACATGACATTTGATGAAGACTCAGCTTACAACAAATCTAGAAACAGAGATGTTGAAAATCTTGAAGAAACAGAAGCACCCAGGATCCAAGATACAACAATGAATGAAGCAACTCCAAAAGAAGATCGAGAAATGGAAGAACCTCTAGAACCTGTAGCTCCACCCTGTGAGAAGAATTCTTACAAGAGGAAACTAGCATGGGTACGAGAGGCTATCCTAGGAGCAAAAAGATATGGCGCTCCAAAAGGAATACACAGAGAAAGGAAGAGACCTAGTCCATACTCCAATTATGTAGCCCTGCTATGTGAAATCGTCGATAAAGAACCTTCCAACTATGAAGAAGCAGCAAAAAAAAAAGAATGGAAGGATAATATGATCGAAGAGTACCAGTCGATCTTGAAGAATGATGTCTGGGATTTGGTCCCGAGACCAGAAGGGAAGTCTGTTGTGACTTCCAAGTGGATCTACAAGATCAAGCATGCTGCAGATGGCAGCATAGAGAAATATAAAGCGAGATTTGTGACACGTGTCTTCTCCGAGAAGGAAGGGATAGATTATGAAGAAACTTTTGCACCTATAGCCAGATACACTTCCATCAGATCAGTACTTGTTCTGGCTGCAGTGATGAAATGGAAGATACACCAGATGGATGTCAAGACCACGTTCTTGAATGGTGTAGAGGAAGAGGAAGTGTATGTGGAGCAGCCACTCGGATTTGAGACACATGATAGGGAGACTCGTGTGCAAATTGAAGAAGGCCTTGTACAGTTTGAAATAGGCACCCAGGACGTGGTACGACAAGATTGACAGCTTCCCGACTAGTTTAGGTTTTACCAAGAGTAAAGCGGATTCCAACCTTTACTACAAGGTTGAGGAAGGGAACCCAGTGATACTCCTATTGTATGTAGATGACCTGTTTGTGACAGGTGAGGATGGTTTGATTGATGACACATAGAGAAAGCTTGTTGTAGAGTTCGAGATGAAGGACTTGGGGATGATGCACTACTTTCTACGCATTGAGGTGTGGCAGAGTGCAGATGGAATCTCCCTTAGACAAGGGAAGTATGTAGTAGAGATCCTGAAGAGGTTCGAGATGATGGACTGCAAGGCCATGGCCACACCTATGGCATTGAACCTGAAGCTATTGAGTGATGCTTCATCAGAGTTGGTTGATTCCACGATGTATCGTTAGATGATTGGATCCTTGATGTACCTGACGAATACGAGACCAGATATTTGCTTTGTTGTGAACACATTGAGTCAGTTCCTGACGGATCCGACACATGTTCACCTGATTGTTGCAAAGCATATTCTGAGGTACTTGAAGGGTATAGTTGATTATGGGCTCAAGTATGAGGCGAATCAAAAGATTAACCTAGAAGGTTATGTGGATTCGGATTGGACAAGAAGTTCCATTGATAGGAAGAGCACTTCGGGGTGCTGCTTCAATATGGGATCAAGTGTGATGTCTTGTTTTAGCAGGAAGCAGTCCTGTGTGGCACTGAATATAGCCGAAGCACAAGATGTCGCAACTTGTTCGGCTAGTTGTGAGGCAATATGGTTGAAGAAGCTACTGTCTGATTTGTTTGATCGCCAGTTGGATGCTACTTGTATATATTGCGACAACTAGAGTTGTGTGACGTTGTCAGAGAACCCGGTGTTCCATGACAAGTCGAAGCATATCGAGATCAGGTATCACTATATCAGGGATATGGTGCAAAAAGGAGCAGTGAAGCTCCAGTATGTTGCGACGAACAAGCAGATAGTTTATGTATTGACCAAGTCGTTATCCAGAGTGAAGTTTGAGTACTTCGGAGAGAAGCTTGGTGTTCTTCAGATCGGGGTTCCCTCCAAGGGGAAGTGATGAGTCCGGAAGACGTAGATACACATGAGCCTTTCTAACACGATGGCAGGTCGGGCCTCCCATGGTCGTTGATGTAAGTGTCGAGCCTTTCCAACATGGTGGTAGGCTAGGCCTCCCATGGTCGTTGATGTAAGTGTTGAGAGCCTTTCCGACATGGTGGCAGGTTAGGCCTCCCATGGTCGTTGATGTAAGTGCTAAGCCTTTCCAACATGGTGGCAGGCTGGGCCTCCCATGGCCATTGATGTAAGTGTTGAGAGCCTTTCCGACATGGTGGCAAGCTGGGCCTCCCATGGTCGTTGATGTAAGTGCTAAGCCTTTTCGACATGGTGGGAGGATGGGCCTCCAATGGTCGTTGATGTAAGTGTTGTGTTATGTGTATCTGGGCTGTGCTCTGTGTGACAATGAGATGATCTGAATATGATGAGGTAATAGTAGGGTACACAGGTGTTGCAAGGCATGTAATCAGTCTTGGGATGCTCCTTCAGGTTTTGCAGTGGCATATAATCAGTCCTAGGAGATCTTGCAGATTTTGCAAGAGGCATATAATAAGTCCTGAGATGTACCTACTTTATGGCTTGCTCATAGAGATGATGAAGACCTACATGGAGCCTAGGCCTACATCCAGCATGAAAAAGGGCTCGCTCTGTAGAACTTCCCATGACGAGTAGACTTGAGAGATAGCACCATTTGCTCAAGATAGCAGCAGCAATGACAACGATGATCCAGCTTTGATGATGATCCAGTGACGAAGACTTGTGTTGATGAACTGTGTCAAGAGAATACCTTCCTAGTTAAGAGGGAGTGTTGATGTATTTGTAACTTCGGAATGTATTCACTTGTATATTCCATATTGTATTTCATTGTACCCCGACGGAGATGTTTGTTCCTCCGATCGGGAGAGTCATTAATGTAATTAAGTCATGTAAAGTCATTGAGGTTAACCCTCCATTGTAAGTCGGGGTATTAAACCCCACAGTTGAGTTATATTAGGGTTATTAGACTCTCCTAGAGAAGTCGGCCCTGTAGGGTAAATGTCAAGTGGAAATTAAGTATAAATAGAGAGTGAGACTCTCTATTTGACACACACACTCACTCAACAATAGCGCATGAGTGAGAGAGGAGTAGCTCGCACAAGTGAGAGAGAGAACAGTTATCGGAGATCATCTTTGTACTTTTGGGTTTTACTTTTGCTATTGTTGCTCATTCCATCTCTGAGGAAGTTGCGAGGTTTTCTCCTTTATGGTTTCCCCGACGAAAAATCTATCTCTTGTCTCTTGTGATTATTGTTGTGCATGTTATTCTCTCAGATAAGATCCTAGATCATATTGATTAAACGATAAAAATCTAACAGTCACACAATTCACTTCACTCATTTAAACCCTCGTAAAATTCGCCAAGTTATATACTCAAAATTTTAAGAATCTAGCTAGCGAGTATTGTCAGTGATAGGATAAAGCCTCTAGAGACTGATTTTGATTTTATTTTGACCCAATTTACCCTCTAGAATAGGCACTAGGCTTTTAAGAATGCACCCCACTTAGCTGGTTGATTGTGGTTTTGGTTTATCACTTGTTTCTTGCTTGTGATCCTTTACTATTGTTCTTATCTTATCCAAGCAATATTTTTGAAGTGTTGGGACAACAACAAATCATTGTTAAACTCTACCTTTCGGGCCATTTTAGTTTGCTAAGTTGAAACCCCCTAGGGTAGAAATTTACTCACCATCTCCTAACACCTATTTTGACTTAGATCGTGTTCTAAATTCACTAGCTACTGAGACTTTTACAATCTTACTTTATATTGTTTATCTAGCACATCATAGTCATTACATTCAAATCATACCTAGTAGCATTTATCTGTGGTCTAGAGCTTATAAAGGGAGGCATTCCTAATCTCGTCATCTTTGCACAAGCTCTAGGTGTCTTGTTGTAGTTGTCTCTTTGCAAGGAGGGACAAGGGTATCCCCCTTAGCCTTCTTACATAGTTGGCTTAAAGTGACAAAGGACTTGATCGATGTGGCAACCAGTCTCCCTAGTGATCTAGTCCCTCGAAGGTCACCAGTTTGACTACCAGTCCCTCTACCGTTCTGGATACGATCGCATAAAGGGGCATCTGCAAGAATAGTGATAACAAAAACTTGGACCCCTCATCCCCCTCATCGATCCACTGGAGACGATACCGATAACAAACCCATGGCTATCCTCCCATCACCTCACTATAATCTCTACTTTTGCGACCTCCTCTTGAAGCATGACATTGTGAATGCTTTCTTTGAGAAAAATGCAAACTGCAATGTCTCCAATTTCGAATTCTCCTATTTTGCAATTGAAGATGACTTTTGGGACTTGTGTTAGCCAGGTCAAAGGAGTGAGATTATGTTACCATAGAGCTTGGAGGAGTTTTAGGGGGCCCAGAGTAGTATGTTTACCATTATTCATCATCAGGATCATTTCTGCATTGTTTGTTCTGGGTTTCGTTGCATTCCAACGATTCTTGTTAATTGGGAGGATTATTGAGAATAATTTAATTAATTGCACTAAGGGTGTTATTTGGATCATATTAATTGAGAGGACACCTTAATGCAATAGCTCGTTGGAACCAGTACAAAAAACTCTAAAGGTTGGGATGATGAGAAAGTGATTTCCAGTGTCCAAAAATGTCTTAAAAGCAAATTAATCACTCTCTGGAGATAAAAAGGAGTTAAAAAGTGGTTTAATGAGAAATATGAAGAATAACTTTAGAAAGTCACTCAAATAATTTAAGTAAACGGGAGAAAAGAAAAGAGAGATGAGAGCTCATTCTCATATATTGATTAGTTATTTTTCGAAAAATAATTTTGTGGAGCTCTTGTGGCTTGTGACTCTTGGGACGAAAACCCTAGGAGGAGAAATCGATTTTGGTGATGAAACCATCCACCCTAGTTGATCTTGAGGGGAAAGATCACCCAGATCTCGCCATTGTGGTTATTGTGATTCAAAGTCGTGGACGGGAATGTGTTTTTGTTACAGATTTTCAAGTTTGTGTTGAGATGAAGACTGTATTTGAGGAGGGGCGCATTCACTAAGGAGGACGCACCAGTTTGTGATGTCCCCATTTTTGGATTTCCTTGCTCGGCAAGAGGCAATGGCCTTGGGGGTTTGCAAAAGACGGTCATGAACGTTTTAGATGGTATTGGGAGATCCATGGTATTGCCCATGGTATAGAGCTCTAGTGAAAGAATAAAAGGAAAGGCAACGCCTCATTTAGACATCATGTATTTTGGGATTCGAAGTCTTGGGGAGTAGCCTAGTGAACCGGGGTTTCCATCAGGGTTTAACAAAACCCTTCCATTATCGTTTAGTTTTGGTGGTGTAAGATTCCACCCTAGCTAGACCAAGGGGAAATCCACTTAGGGTTTCCACTGAGCTTCATTGTCATGGAATAATATTGAACATTCAACCTGAATCTGAAGAGATTTACAGTTTCCAGAATTGTTGGGAGAGGGATGCCCTTGTAGAGGAGTTGACTTCATTTTATTGTGGGGATTCGTGTCTTTCAGCCAAGAAGAGAGGGCCGAGTTCAATCTCAACCTCATTCCCAGTCCTTGTGTGTTGTATTTCAGAGGTGGGACAATTTTGTTGGAGCTGAGTTGCCCTGTGGGAAGGTCCGTGTAATAGCTGAGTAGAAACGTGCTGCTGTTTGACTTTGATCAGAGGACATAAAGACTGTGTGCAGCATGTATTTCTCAGACAGAATCGTTGGCATATTTATGAGATCGTAGTGATTGTGGGAGGGCGCAGGGGTTCATTCCCTTCCCTCATCGTTTAACTACTGCAAAAATCAGTTGAGAAGGGGGCACGCATTCAAGAATCAAAGCTAGGTTCATCCGTCGATTGCTACATGAACCATTTATACTGGGGCCAAGCTTGTTTTGTTAAGATCATGTTGTACACTAGAGGATGCTAGTAGTAGTCATAGATCCAATTGTTTGCTTTATTGAGAGATACGTGTTGGAAGAGAGTGGTGGAGAGCATGTTGGAGAAACGCGAATCACTTGCGATATCTCAACATCCGAGTTGGCTTCCACGTAATTGTTTAGAGGAGGCCATGTGAATTGTTGCAAATCTGAGTTCATTACTTGAGAACCGATTTCCCATCTGAGAGGCCATGGTATCCTTGTAGAAGTGGCGTCTAGCCTGGGAGAGGACCATGGGTGCATGTTTGGGTCAATTATTCCTTATTGAGGTCGTGATCATCATATGCAGGCTGTCAATCTGTGATAGGGCTGTGTTTCTTTGGTGGACAGCATGCCAATATAAAGTAAGGCGCAAATCTGTTGTAGAGGGGTCTGGTGAAGATTGGGAACGTGTGGAAGCCAAGAGTGATCAGATCTGAATTCCCTGATCAAAACGTGAGCTTCCAGCCAAATCCATTGGTGAGGACCAAACCTACTTACAGAGGCCGAATTCATCTGAGCTGGGCGACATCCAATTGACAGAATTGGAGGAGTTTGGCATCATTTCCAGGTTTTGTTGTTAGCAGGTGTTCTTAGTAAGTAGCCGCCATAGCAGCCATTAGACTTGTGTTGTTGTAATCAGATCTACTGTTTCATAATAAAATGCCAATGATGCTAGTAGAATGTTTGCAAATTGTTTGAAGAAAGTTGTTAACCAATGTAGTGCAAACTGTTTGACTAAAGCACACAACCAAAACAATAATTTTTGCCTATAATTTCATTAGGGATATTACACAGTTTGAGAGAGAAATAGAAGCTTCCCACTATCTTTATCTGGTATATTCATTATTTACCCTTGTCACATACTCAGATCTGAACATCCAGAAGGACGCTGTCAGTAGAGGAACTGTGGGTTGAGTGTAGTCGTGGTAGAGTTGATGAAGGAGGTCGCAGCTCACATTTACACCAGTCAAAATCGTGATCTGAGAGAAGTAAGTCACATCACCCTTGGAGGTAGTTCGTGGTTGTGAGGAAGGGTGTATTGGTTATTTTGTAGAGAAGTCTGGGCACTAAGGGCAGCGATAACATTGTGCCTACAGTCATTCTGAGCAAGAATCAAATTGATGTCAATACTGTTTACTCTTGTAGCTGCTTACTAGATTTTGTGGGGATTCTTTGAAGCCATTCGATCCCAATAAGGAGTGACTGCATAGTGCTTTGAATTAAACAGGTCAACATAAGAAAATCTGAGTTGAATGCTTTCTTTGATTGTTGTATCAGCTGATATCATTTTGCTGTAGTTTCACTTGTGCTTATGTACAGTAGTGGCTGTTGGGTGTGCCAAATAAAATAAATGAGAACTTTATTTGTTAGTTTCATTATTTATTCTCAAACTGTTGGACAAGATCCGGTTTACAATTATCAAGTTACAATGAAAACTCAGCATAACAAAAAGGGGCAGTCTCAGATATTATAGGCTATAGCAGTGTGAGCTAACTGTTTGTATAAAATGATAAATCTTAAACCAAAAGGGGCAAATAACCAGCAGTAAACTCAATCTCTTACAGCAGTTAGTAAATGAATAATTCCAGAGGGGTTAGAGCACAGTGACAAAATGTTGAGCGAATGTTCCACACCATAACATTAGCAGAATTACTCAGTTTCTTAAGCCTGGTGGTATCTCAGTGGTATTTGTGCTTGGTTGCTAAGTGTTTGATGAAACCTCAACCCAAAATACACTAACAGTCAACCTCAGAATTAGATCGGAAACTGTTCAGAACACTACAGTGGAATCAGAATAGTGTCTGACAGGTGTTTGATAAAAGTCATGAGCCAGACTGCCTAAACAGTTAGCAAAATTCCTAGCTCAGATTTGGTCTGGTACATTACACAAACCTCTTCCAATCTCCGTCGAGCCACGAGCAACTCCTTCCTCCACTTGTGAACCATCATCCTACCCCATCCTCTCATGAAGTTTACAATACGTCAGGATATGCCTCAGAGTATCTGCAGCAGTCCTAGTCAGGTCTACCAGGGCGAGGGGTTGAGAAAAAACTGATGTAAAGGCCAAGTTTGAAGATTAATTGTGTCATGTATGGATTTTGGGGGGTCAAATACCCCGGATCAGGTCATGGCAGGTCACCTTGGTTTTATTTCCATGAGAACTGGCTTAGTGGCACGGCTTCCTGCCCCTTCAACGTGGCGGATATCCCCCATCATGCAGGGCTTTATGCCCATGGGTTGCTGTCCGTGGCTTCTAGGGATAAACCCATTGGGACAGATGGACTGGAGATGATTGCATTTTGTGAAGGGTTGTCACACCCTAATTATCACACCTGGTTCGCCCACTTGGACCTATTATTCTAGCACAAAACCCCTCCTCTTGATCTCTATACCCATGACGTCATCCTTGAAGAAGAGACCCTACATTCCTAAAAAGGAGGATGTTGAGGGACAAGCATTTGTTGGGGTTAGTTGGGGCACGGCGTCCTCCTTTTGACTCACTTTCGCAATTAGTGAAGCCTTATTGCATTTTTTATTGTTATTTTACGTCATTATGTGGTTTAGTGACTTAGTCTGTATTGCTTCCTTTTATGCACCTGCGGGGTTAGGTTGTCGTGGCAGAATTCTTTAGGCCACTAAGTGCGTCCTTGGGGGCAAGTCTCGAGTCAAGTATCGTCACTTAATCTTGACTCCTCCGTTTAGGCAAACTCCTGACGAAGCCAAGGGGGGTAGACTCTAAGAGTTACTAAGGTTGATTAAGCGTTTAGTGGTGGTTTATGGATGAGTAAGTTGTTTAGGAGTTTTTTAGAATTGAAGACTGAAACAAGATTATTGCAATAGGTAATTTAAACACAACAACGTATGAAGTATACAACACCAAATGAGTAAATGAACTTATAGTAATAAAATGTACAATACAAGTAAAATACTAGTGCTGAAATGGAGTCACAAGATTGTAATGTTGTTGTAATACTGGAAACGTGTTGCAAGTGTTCTTGGTCAGTTTTAGATTTAGTAAATGAGATGAGTGGATTAGGGGGAAAAGGGAATTCCCAATATAATCTAAGGTACAGGGAATGTGTCTAGATTTTGACAAGTGGCTCCTCGCAAGAAGATGTGGGCTAGACGGAGTCACAGATGTGTGTCCAACACTACACCAAAAGAGAGTGTAGCCTGAAGGGGCCTCGCGGTCACTCTTTAGCTAAGTTGCACGAAACGGGGAAACGGGAACAAGTTTTTGAAACGGGGACGTGTTGGAAACGTGACCCCTCAAAATTTAGGAAGCGGGGAAACGCAATACATATATATATATATATATATATATATATATATATATATNACCCATAAACAATTCCATAATACAAGTGGAAATAGACAAAAAAAACCTTCAAAATGAGGCTAAGCCACTAATACATATATATCCAGATTCCAAAATCAGCCTTTATATACGAGGCTACAAGTACAATACTACATCAACCTGAACAATGAAAATATAAAGAAAACATGAATTGAAGCCCAAAGACTAGTAGTCATCATGCTTGAGCTCATCTTCATACTCCTCAAAAATTGAAATTCGTGAGCCAATGAAGAAACCTGTGAGAGAAATGTTGAGTTGTGTGGGAAAAATGGGCATTGGGTGTTATTTTATAACAAACACAAGCCTTCAAGAACTTTCCGGAAGCCTCTAAACCCCTAGCCGGTGAAGGAAAAACCAAAAAAAAATTTAAAAATACGTGTTTTAGCGAACTGACAGAGGAAACGCCACTTTTTGGGGAAAAACAATTTGGAAACGCGTTTCCTCAACGCGAAACGTCCCCTCACTCTCGGAAACGGGTTTCCTTGCCGTACGGTACAGGTTTCCACATTTCCGTACGGAACCGGGCTGGGGATGTGGGGGGGGCACGTTTCCTGCAACATAGCTCTCTAGTTGTTCCCACCTTCTCTGAAGAATTTGCCCACAAATGACAAACTTCGTGTACACCGGATTTCTGTATGTTCAAGGGGAAGTTGATTTTATTAAGATGAGTCTTTATTAGATGTGAAACTTATTTGAATGTAACAAAACCCATTTCTAAGTATCCCAAAGCTTAGGCAAGCCTACGATGGGTAGAGCATACGCAAAGGTTTGCGCGAAATGTTTGTTCCAGTTTAAGATTGTGAAAACTAAAAAAAGGTAAAAAGTGAGACTAATTACTATAGCCAAGGGTCTCTTTCAGGTCCAATACTCGGGCAAGCCCTTGTTCATGAACCGTAATCGAGAAAGCAAGGTTGTTAGTATTTGTATTACTTTTACAAAACACTAAAGAAAAATCAATATAACTAAAGCAAAACTATTCTAGAGCAATAATGATACAGAAAGAACATAAAAGCAAAACATCAACGAGACGACATGAATCCCCCGAGGGGGATGGGGTGCGGGCGCTTGGAAAGCCCACTTGCTTTTCTAATTATAACTATATAACAAGTGAAAATGGTGGCCGCCTTTGGTCCATACAGATATGGATCCAAAGGCTTACAAGTTTTAGAAATGAAGAAGGAAAAAAGAAGGTTGTTCCAGGAGGCCTTTGATGGCCTAGATCTTCAATTTTTCAGCAACATCTCCTCTTGTGTCGTCAACAAAAGACAAAAATCCAGTGACCTGTAAAGCACCAAAATTCCCAAATAAAACGTTAAGCCCAAGTACTTAATCAATCTAGATATACTCGGAATAAAGCCTTAAGATTAGGATCTAGCAATGTACTTAAATAAATCAGCCTTTTAAATATTCTTTTGAAAATGAAACTAATTTACTTAAGCATATACAAAGTAACCGGAACCAAAGAAGAAGTTCAATTTTAAAGGTGAAAGAAAGAAGGAAGAAGGAAATGCTCAAGCCGAGTGCCCGGAACTAAGGAATCCAACAATAGGAGTTGGAGGGACTATGTCTTTCTTGAAAGTGCTTGAAGAATGGTAGATTCAACCGTAATCATCCACTCCAATCAAGCTAGGAAACTTGCATCATTAACAATACTTGCCCAAAAGGGGATCAAATCTGGTATTTCAACAAATGAAGATTGAGAGAGCATAAGTACAACCTAGTACAGTCTGTTACTCCTAGATCTTTACAAGCAGAGAATAGTAAATGAAATCAAACTAGAATCATTTACCCTATAGATTAACAACAATCTTAAGGCCAGACAGATC
The DNA here is from genome assembly GCA_001517045.1 of Pseudotsuga menziesii. Lineage (NCBI taxonomy): Eukaryota > Viridiplantae > Streptophyta > Pinopsida > Pinales > Pinaceae > Pseudotsuga > Pseudotsuga menziesii. Next base: position 413,033 of record LPNX010969286.1, read on the forward strand.
ACCACATTAAGCAAAGCAAAAAGCAGCAATATAGTTACCTCATATGCCAGTGACAATATTCATCCACAAACTAATGCAACACACCATGGACCTCCAAAGTCTTTCTATTAATCAAAAAAATAATAATTACAATACAAAGCTTCATAGCTTGGGCGGAGCCTTTGGTCCTCTGAACATGAGCAACAAAGAGAAAGAGCTCTGCTTAAATAGCAAGAAGGACCCTAGGTGGGATGGATCACCAACTGAAGTTTGAAGTCGAGTTAGTTTGAGTCGATGAGTAAATAATGGATCTTGTTTGATGTGATTGGCATGAGGAGGCGCCACATCTCCATAAGGAGATGCACCCTCACCAAATTCCCACATGATTTACCCACACGACGTGTCACACACAAGTGAGACAAATGAGGGACGCATGGAGTTTGAAGTCGAGTTCACGTGAGAAAAAGGGGAGTTGTTTGGAGTGATGTGTGGAGTTAGCGCATGTGGTAGGCGCCGCCTCAAAGGGAGGTGCACCAACTCTCCATAATCCAACCACCAAACAACTATCGCCGTGTGTGCCATAATGTGAGCCTCACGTGAAGATGGTAGCACACTTCCATAATTGGGCTAACTCGCTAGCCTCCAAATTAATCCAAAAATGATGTCATAAACTTTAGCTTAACTGGCCTTTATCCTTAAAACATTCTCCCTCCACCTTTGACTAAATCAAACATGTGTGAGATGTCACCTTTTAAATTTTGGTTTTGTCAATTTGTTGCAATTTTAGCATTAAAATGACGTTTTGATGCACCTTTAGCATAATAATGCTTTATGGGATGTTTTAGCTACTCAAAACATATGAAAAGTGGATCCTAGGGTGAAGAGGATGCTCTGAGTGTGAAAACAAGCATCCACGCGGCAAAATCCACCTACAAATCAAGCTTTTATGCCCTTTACAAACTTTTTAATTAAACCATTAAAAAATGGCCTAAATTTGCGGGAAAAGTTCTTTTCTCAAAACTGAACAAAAACTTAGGGGGACCTAGCATATGTCCATACGACTCAATATCGATGCCTAGGATGCTTATATACATTGACACGTGAACTTTAATTACCTTCTAAGGCCTAACCACCAAGACGACCATTTTAGCTTTGGAGGAGCAATGAAAAACTCAAAAAATTTACATCACTTATTCAGCATTGCATAATTGACAAGGTAAAAAACACCTTGGAATGATTGGATTGACGTCTAAGTCTTAGGAAACCAAGTCCTTTACAAAAAGTTTTCCATGCTAGTACATTTATTACAATTCCCCCAAGGGGGTATGAACATGTGGTACAAAAAATAAAAGAGCCTAAAAGGCCCGATGGGCTTCTCAACTTTGATCATGAACAAGTATCCTTGTTCAAACATTGTCGGCTCACTTGAAATCCAACTAAGTACAACTTAGCTAGTAGCAGTCCCCAAGTTTGTGGGTGCACTAACCCAATTTTTTATATTTTGTAATTAACTTGTAGGCTCAATATTGTAAAAGGTGGAGGATTGATTCATATAAATAGATCAACCTCACCTCATTGTAAAATGATGGACAAGGGCTCAAATTATGGAATCTTTTATCTTTCTCTTGGTTTATAGAGCATTTGAAGCTAGATGCACTTCTCTTGGGATGCCTTTTTCTCATGCATAAATGGTGAATGGAAGAATTTTTATGGTTTGATAGTCACTTGCTAAGTGGATGCTAGGAATAGTTGTGATAATTCGTGCTCAAGGGTGAGCTAAGGTGTATCTTCTTGCTCATTCCTTGGTTAATGTTGGTAAGTTTATCTCTTTAAACTAGTTTAACGTCATTCTTGAAGTGCTTTGGACTAAGGTAAGGTTTGTTTGCTAGCATTTTGTCGACTTGCTTGAGCAGACCTTCCTACAAAGGAGCTCTCGATTGGTCTATTGGGCCTTGGAATTCTCTATTTTCCCTAACTAGGGTTTTGTTACCTAAACCTGGATGCTTGCTAGCTTTGCCCTAGTTGCAAGTATTGGAAACCATCTTAAGAGGAGGGGCGTTAGCCTTGATCTCTCGTATCCCTAAGGTTTGAGATAAGAATCTAATACCCTATCCTTCATTTATTCACTTTATATCAAATTTTACATGTCTTTTATTTTATTTTATGCATAGAAGTATTTTATGTTAAAGATAATGCAGTTGCGAGAGCCATTCTTTGAATGGCACCCTAGTCAGTTAACTAGGGTTCCTGGTCTGAGACCAGGAAAATTCTTAGTCAAGGACCAAGCAAGTCCTATAGGTGGTTTATCAACATCCAGTCTGGGACTGAAGCTTAGCCTAAGGCTGAGGACATCTCTCCAGGAGAATGGAGGACCTGATCAGGGACCAGAGGGTTGATCAACATGATTCAGTCTGGGGCTAAAGCTCAACCTAGGGCTGAGAGTCATTCTTTAAGAATGGAGGATCTTGGTCGGTTAACTAAGATGATGATGTGTGATGCCCTCCTCTCCTAGGTCTTCGGGATGGTTGATAAGATAAGATAAGATAATTTTATTAATGTCCACTAATGACCGCAAAGTAGGTCAACGGGACTGTCGGTTACAATGATAGATTATGCATGTGGGAGGATCAAACGATCTCCCTTAAAGAGAATACAATATAAATAATGAATTAAACAGAAGTAAAGATAATCCAGTCGAGCTAGGCCGAAGCATGAGAGAATTCCTGCTCCGGTTCCAGTCATGTAGTCCTGCATAGGGGCAAACGAGCTCAAGTGGACCAAATCCAGGAGCCGAGAAGGTCGAGGAAGGTCTAGTACTCCTAACATCCGAGGCTGAACGAAAAAAACTGAGTGAATTGTAAGAGTGTCTATTGTCCTGAATCAGGGCTGATGGATGTGGGTCTCCCTCTAGAATGTTGTCGGTGGGATCTGGATGGTCCTGGGCGTCTCCTGGAGGGAGGTTTGCTGTAGGGTTGCTGCTGAGGTCTCGTGGGTCGAGAGCTCCCAACCTTTGCTAATCTGGGGTAGGGTCGATATCAAGACCAGTAAATCTCTTTGTGCCCCTCGATGCCGGCAGTATGTCGAAGAACGCGGTGATCCGCTATGTGGTGTCCGGTCTAGTGGGAGGCTGGAGGATCTGGGCTCGAAACTTGAGAGCCTCCTGAATATAAAGCGCGTTGAGAATCGAGATAGGTTGATTCATCAAGGGACTGGAAACCCCTTGCTGGAGTCACTAGCATTAACCTTAGGAGCAATCAAGAGGACCAAAGGATCACATCATCAAGTGTGAACCTTCCTTATATGGTGATGATAAAAACTTCCAATTATTGTATGGAACACTTGTGGACCACATACCTTGAGAGAGAAAGATAAAAGTTTGGTTGCTTCTCCTTGTGGGTAAAAGGGTTGTTCTCCCACCTTGTTGGTACGCCTTGGTCTTGTGGGTAAAAGGGTTGTCCTCCCATTTTTTTGTGACGCCTCTTGTTGGCTTGTGGTTGGCCTTGTGCTTGACTTGGTCCTAGCACCCCTATTTAGTGTGGTACCATAACCCTTTGTTTATGTTGACTTAAGTTTAATTTATATATGTCAACACTTCTTAATCTATGACATCTTGACCTAATTTTTTTGGTAACCCTAAAGTCAATGAAGGAATAGAAGGGGGATCCTTCGAGAAGTCTTTAAGAGGCTATAAAAGCAAGACTTAGCATTCATCGTGAGTGTGTCTTGGAGAGATATCTCAGCTCTATGTTTTATGTTTGATCTAGGGCTTCCATCTTTTTCGTTTAAAGGTGACATCAAGGGCTTTAATGCCGCTACTTGTCTTTTATTGGTGACTTCTGCTAGGGATCTGATCTTGTTGGGTCGTTGCTTGTCTATAAGCCCTATTAGGGTTGTCCTTGCTTGTATAAGCCTTGTTGTGAGGGTGTCAAACCTTTCTAAGGGTACTGTGAGCCTATATGACGGTACCGTGAGCTTGGATGAGGGTACCATGAGCTTGTATGAAAGTACCGTGAACCTGTGTGAGGGTGCCAAACCTTGTTTGGGGTTGCTAAGGGTACTATGAGCATATTATGAGCTTGTTGAGGGTGTCGTGCGTTATTTATATGCTACTACCTTAATCATGGGTTGTTTTGTTGGGTTGTCACCTTGCTTTAATGAGTCATCACCTTGTTGAGTTGTCACCTTGTTTGCTTAGGCTGCCACCTTTCCCATGAGTTGTTTGAGGATTGTCACCTTAACCCGTGGGTTGCTTATTGTACTGTTCTTAGACTGTTTAGTGGGTTGTTACCTTCTTGTATGGGCCACTACCTTGTTGATATGTTCCTTGGACTGTTTGGACGGTCCCTTGACTATTTGTGTGGACCGCCACCGTCTTGAACTGTCCCTTAAGCTGTTGGAGTGACCCGCTGCTATGTTTAGACTATTTGGGTAGTTGTTGTTCTGTGTAAGGGTTGTTTGAGTGGGCCATTGTCTTGTGTGGATTGTTTGAGTGGTTGTTGCCTTGTGGAAGGGTGGTTTGAGTAGGCCATTGTCCTGTGTGGATTGTTTAATGCTAAGTTTTTCATATGCTAGACTAGATTCAATAGTATTCAATTCAAAATCACAGCAGCATATCAAGAATCACTGATAGAAACACAATCACAAGATAGACGCAGCATTTATCCTGGGAAACCCTCAAGGGGAAGAAAACCCAGCAAAAACTTCCTCTGTATAAGATGTATAAAAGACAACCCCGAAAACAATTGTTCTCCTCCTATTCAGTCTCTCTCTCTCTCTCCTATGCGCTACACAAGTGACTGAGTCTGTGTTCAAATAAGAACCACAGCTCCTCTATTTATACTAATTGTCAATTGACTTTTTGCACTAGACAAGTCAGCCCCAATAAACTGTCTGGGCCGAGTTTACCTAGGAATACTCAAAACAATATATTATATTATTAATTGGGGTACTAAAGACCCGACACAAGAGGAGGCTTTACCTCATGACTCTATGATGACCAAATACAATAGTAACACCCCGTCCGAGGAATAATAACATCTCCCTAGGGTTACATCAGTAAAATACATTTAGAATATCCTTTGAAGTTACAATATTTCAACACTCCCCCTTAACGAGAAGGTTATTCTACTGACGACATAATCATAGAGTATAGGAGAACAGAGAGACAATTACAACAGTACATTGAGGAGATACATCTATATGACGCAGGAAGTTTTTCACAAATAGTAACTCGGAACAGTTACTCTTCATCTTCTGCATCACATATCACGTGATCCGTTCTTTGCAACGACGCATCGATCTTTCGATCCTTTGCAGTAGCACTTCAATCTTCACGATCCTTTGCAGCAGCACTTCGATCTTCTCGATCCTTTGCAGCAACACTTCGATCCTTTGCAGCAGCACTTCGATCTTCTCGATCCTTTTGCCACCACACTACCTGCAGTACACAAGATCTATTTGCGGGATGATCAATCCCTATCACTTTAGGACATACGTCCAAGGACGATGCAGTCCTCCATCAGCATGATCCATGAAATCGATCAACTGAATCGTCTACAACTAAATGTAGATCTCAACCGCACCTAGTATCGGTCCGTAGCCCATCCATACCACACAGGTTAGGACCACTCACAAGTGAGTGTTATACTACGTCGTCCATTAGGACTCATCATAGAGAATCCATACCATACAGGTTAGGACCACTCCTAAGCGAGTGTTACTCTATGGAATCTACATATAAATATAGCTATACTCTCCACATAAGAGTATCATCTGCAGACCAGATCTCGACTACATACACAATGTCAGCCATGGCGTCCGTGAGGACTCATCATAGAGAATCCATACCACACAGGTTGAGACCACTCCCAAGCGAGTGTTAACTCTATGGAATCTACATATAAATGTAGCTATACTCTCCACATAAGAGTATCATCTACAAAGCAAATCTCGTCATTACTCCCCCTTTCCTAGGAAGTTTTTCATATAATCAACCTGCTCCCCCTTTGACCGAGGAGGGTTCATGTCTCCGACCTGATCTTCCTTTTTCGAAGATGGTCCATCATTTGTAGTCCCGTCACTTCTCCACCTTGCAAGAAAGTCCTTCCAAACTACACCAAGCTTGTCGCAGAAATACTCGAACTTCATTGGAGAGAGAGGCTTGGTCAGTATATCAGCAACTTGCTTATCGGTACCCACATACTGGAGCTTGATGGCTCCCTTTTGTACCATATCCCTTATATAGAAATATTGCATTTCTATATGCTCTGATTTGTAGTGGAATACCGAATTTTCTGTCATCTTTATACAACTCTAGTTGTCACAGAAAATTACTGTAGTGTCCACCTCCATGTCAAATATTCCTGACATCAGCTTTCGAAGCCATATCGCTTCACAACAAGCGGAGCAAGCTGCAATATACTCTGCTTCAGCCGTGCTAAGAGCAACACTGGACTGTTTCTTACTAAACCATGAGATCATGGCAGATCCTATACAATAACATCCACCTGATGTGTTTTTCCTGTCTGCGGCACTTCCTGCCCAATCTGAATCCGTATATCCATGCAAATTGTAGTCATGATCTCTTCCATAGTACAATCCCAAATCAATCGTACCTTTTAGGTACCTCATCACATGCTTTGCATCTATTAAGTGAACCCGTCTAGGTTTAACTAGATACTAACTCAAGGTGTTCACAGCAAAGCATATATCTGGCCTTGAGTTCGTCAGATACATCAATGACCCAATAATTTGTCTGTAGTGAGTCATGTCTACTACCTCGGATGTCTCACCAGACAACAGCTTTAAGTTAGTGTCCATGGGTGTGGCCATGACTTTACAATCCAACATATCAAATCTTTCCAAGATTTTTACTGCATACTTTCCCTGATTCAGAAAGATTCTTTCTGGGCTCTGCCACACTTCCAACCCTAGGAAATAATGCATTAATCCAAGATCTTTCATCTTGAATTCTTAAGCTAGCTTCTTCTTGCAATCCTTGATCTGTTTCTCATCTCCAGTCAGAAATAGATCATCCACATACAGTAATAGTATGACTGGTTCATCATCCATAATCTTCATATAAAGATTAGGATCAGCTTTACTCTTGGTAAAGCCCATGCTTGTCAAGAAGTTATCTATTCTGCCATACCAAGCTCTGGGAGCTTGTTTCAGTCCATACAAATCCTTTTTCAACTTGCATACATGAGTTGCTTTGTCTTCGACTTCAGATCCTTGTGGTTGCTCGATGTAAACCTCTTCCTCAACCACACCATTAAGGAAGGTTGTCTTTACATCCATTTGGTGTAAGTCCCATTTCATCATGGAGGCAAGTGCCATGATAATTCTACTGGAAGTGTACCTTGCTACTGGAGCAAATGTCTCTTCATAATTGATTCCTTCTTTCTGAGAGAATCCTCTAGCCACAAATCTTGCTTTGTAGTTTTCAATACTTCCATCCGCAGCATGTTTTATCTTGTAGATCCATTTCGAAGAAACCACACTCTTGTTTTATGGTTTGGGAACTATATCCCAAACATCATTCTTCATGATCGACTGGTATTCCTCCATCATTGCTTCAACCCATTCTTTCTTCTGTGCATCTTCCTCATAGCTATTGGGTTCTTGGTCTAAAAGATCACAGCATGTTTTATCTTGTAGATCCATTTCGAAGAAACCACACTCTTGTTTTATGGTTTGGGAACTATATCCCAAACATCATTCTTCATGATCGACTGGTATTCCTCCATCATTGCTTCAACCCATTCTTTCTTCTGTGCATCTTCCTCATAGCTATTGGGTTCTTGGTCTAAAAGATCACACATCAAAGCTACATAACTGGAATATGGCTTTGATCTCTTGTTGGTTCTTGTGGAACCTTCTAGTGCTCCCTATCTTTCTGCTTCTTGTATGATTTCTCTTACCCAAGCAAGTTTTCTCTTTCAAGAGATATCCATAATAGGGGGCTCCTGAGGCTCTAGCATATCATGGTCTTCTGATGCTACTATTTCAAGAGTTGGTTCAGCTTTTGTCCTTCTGGGAGGTACATCTTCTTCATGCATTTCTTCAAGCTGACACCTTCTAGATTTCTTAAGAGTTGCCTCTACATCGAAGGTTACATCCCTACTAATCTCGATATGATGGAATCCTGAAATGTATATCCTGAAGGCTTTAGAGACTTCACAGTATCCTACAAATATTCCCTTCTTACCAGAAGGATCCAATTTGGTTCTCTTCTCTTTCAGAATATGTACATATACTGGACAACCAAATATACTTCAGGTTTCTTTCCGGTATACACTTCTTCGGGAGTCTTGAATTCAAGAGCAATCTGAGATAATCTATTTTGCACATATACGGCAGTTCTTGCAGCTTCAGCCCATAGGTGCATAGGGAGGTCTTGGTAATGAATCATGGTCTTCACTGCTTCCATGATAGTTATGTTCTTTCTTTCCGCAACACCATTTTGTTGGGGATTATAGGGAGTGGTTAGTTCCCTCTTGATTCATGCCTCCTTACAGAATGCTTCAAATTCCTTTGAAGTGTATTCTCCACCATTATCTGATCTCAGTGTCTTGATTCTCTTTTCTAACTGGTTCTCTATCAAGGCTTTGAATTCCTTGAATTTTCCGAACACTTCACTTTTATTCTTCAAAAAATGTATCCAAGTCTTTCTTGAATAATCATCAATAAATGTGACATAGTATTCATATCCACTTAAGGAAATGGAGGGCATAGGACCACACACATCAGAATGGAATAGTTCCAACGTACCTTTAGTCTTTGTGTGACTTTTCGAAAAGGGATTCTTGATGTTCTTTCCCTGTGCACATCCCTTGCAGGTTCCCTCATGTTCGATCTTCAGATCTAGTAACCCTATTACCACCTTGCTTACATAAGGCAATGCTTTGTAGTTGATGTGAGTCAGACTCCTATGCCACAATTCACTTGAGTTGGTAGTCTCATAGACAAGGGCTATCTCTGGATGTCCTTTGAGCTTCTACAGTCCTCCTTCTTCTTCTCCAATGACTACAGCATCTTCAAGTGTCTTACCCTTGGACCACATGAGTACTTGTCCATCTATAAAAGCAACTCTATATCCTTTCTTGTCTAGAGCTGAGATGGAGAGTAGGTTCTTTTTCAAACCTGGTACATACAGTACTTCCTTCATCTTCATGGAGGTCCCAGAGTCAAGCTTGTAGCTTGATTCACTAATACCTTTGATGGGATATTGATAGTCATCTCCCAATGATACTTTCTAGGAAGAGTTCTTCTCTTCAATATTTGACAGAGTTGTCTTCTTTCCTGTCATGTGCTTAGATGCACCACCATCAATAAGCCATGTATCTTTCCAGGTGTTACAGATCCAGAGAGTGTAGAGAATAACACATATTCCTCTACATCTTCTCCTCTAGTTCTCTTTCGAGGTCTTTCTTCATTCTCATCTTCAGCTAGATGAGCATGATGTCTTTTGTTGTTGTTGTTCTTTAGTGATGGACATTTTATAGCAATATGTCCTAACTTATGATAGTTGTAGCATTGATAACTTGAGTAATCCTTCTTCTTCTTTCTTCTGTGGAATTTCTTCTTTGAAGGGTTATGATTACTCTTCTTAAAGTTTGATTGATTTCTTTCCTTAGTATGGGTAGCTAGAGCCTGATCATCTTCTCTGAGAAGAGCTTCTCTATTGGCTACTCTAGCTTCTTCTTGTATGCAATCTTCCAATACTATGTCAAACATCATACTTTCTTTTCTGGCACACAGAGTTTGGGTGAACGAGTTCCAAGGTCTAGTGAGGCCATTGAGAGCAGTCATAACCAATTCATCCTCATCAAGAGTATCTCCAATAGCACTTAGCTTCTCTTTGATCTAGGAGATCCTTGTGAAGTAATCATGAACAGATTCTCCTTTGCTCATCTTAGTGCCCTTCAATTGAGTTCTTAGATTCATCTTTCTGTTGATGTTCTTTCCTTCATACATTCTGGAAAGTGCACCATACATTTGCTTAGGTGTCTTCTTGGATGAAACTTGAGGGATCAAGTGATCCTTAATGGAATCAGCAATGATCGCCATTGCTTTGATTAGGTCTTGTTCATGCTTCTCCTTAGCTTCAGCTTCTTCAGATTCTGCAATCTCATTCTTGATGTACTTCTCAAGACCATTCTCATTCAGAATGAGGCCAATCCTATACTTCCAAGCCAGGAAGTTTTCTAGGCCTTCCAATTTGTCCTCAAGCTTAGTGCTTGGGGCCGTCTTGACGAGTAAATCACTTCAAAATGAAAATTGTCAAAATAGGAGTTTGACCTTACCAGTAGATGCGCTTGGAGGAGGCGAGTTGGTTGGTCCAACTGCTTTCTGGAGATCCCTAATCTTCAGTCCTCAAATCCTACTTGCAAAGTTGCAACACTGCAGCTTTTATGGTTCTGTTTTGCTGTAGTTTTTATGGTTCACTGCCAAACTAGGGTTTGGATTTCCCGGAGATCTAGCCACCCAAAAACTTCGATCTAGGGCTCAATAGATGCGCTCTGGGAGGGTGCAACTTTCTATGCAAGCAAATATTCAATCCTCCAACTTTTGTAGAAACCCTAATTTCTTCCAGAGAGAGGAGGGGGAATTTCACCTTGTGAAGCTGCTCTATTCAGGTTAGCTCTGATACCATGTTAAGTTTTTCATATGCTAGACTAGATTCAATAGTATTCAATTCAAAATCACAGCAGCATATCAAGAATCACTGATAGAAACACAATCACAAGATAGACACAGCATTTATCCTGGGAAACCCTCAAGGGGAAGAAAACCCAGCAAAAACTTCCTCTGTATAAGATGTCTAAAATACAACCCCGAAAACAGTTGTTCTCCTCCTTCTGTTCAGTCTCTCTCTCTCTCCTATGCACTACACAAGTGACTGAGTTTGTGTTCAAATAAGAACCACAGCTCCTCTATTTATACTAATTGTCAATTGACTTTTTGCACTAGACAAGTCGGCCCCAAGAAACTGTCTGGGCCAACGTTACCTAAGAATACTCAAAACAGTATATTATATTATTAATTGGGGTACTAAATACCCGACAAAAGAGGAGGCTTTACCTCATGACTCTATGATGACCAAATACAATAGTAACACCCCGTCGGAGGAATAATAACATCTCCCTACGGTTACATCAGTAAAATACATTTAGAATATCCTTTGAAGTTACAATATTTCAACATTTGAGTGACCGCTACCCTATGTGTGGACAGTTTGGGTGGGCCACTGCTTTGTGTGTGGGATGTTTAAGTTGGACACTTGTTGGTTGTCTTAGTTTACATCTTCAAATTCATCTTGATGTCTTCACTATTGTATCTTCTATTGTATTTGTCTAAACGTATCCTACAACACTTCTCTCTCTCTCTCTGTCTCTCAGGTATGTCCATACCCTGAGGTGAGGGCCATACTTGTTCCATTTAGTGACTTGTCTCTAAGAGACAAGGTCTGATCTAAAAGTCTTATGAGTATAAGGAAGGTCCAACTCAGTCTCATCACTATTTGTTTTGTTAGTTTGATTAATGTATTGTTGTTCATGATTATATTAGTACTATTTTATTGCTTATGTACTTTGCAGTTTGTTGTCTGCCGAATGCACACCAGCAGCAGAAATCTAATAAAACTTGTCTCCTCACTTGAGAAAGTGGGAGAGGTGTGGCCTTGGGGGCAAGCACAAAGCCAGGTACTATCACCTACTCCTAGCTCCTCCGTTTAGGCTAACTCCTAACGAAGCCAAGGGGGGTAGTCCCTAACAAAGAGTTTCTATGGCTCAATGTTTTAAATGATTTTTGGTGGTTGCGGATGTGGATGGGTGTTGTTTAGGAGTTTTCTGATGGGAAGATCACAGTTTTAACTTTTAGAAAATTACAAAGATATGCTTGTGACATTAAAATAAAACACAACACTGATTGAATTAAACAAAAGTATCCATGATGATAAGATATTGAACAATACACTTGAGATATGAAAATAAAATAATAATAGACCAGTGTCTTATCCAATGGATATGGAGTCACAAATTGTAGTGTTGGGATGCTTGATACAAGAGTTCAATGTTTGTGCGATCATTTTACAAATGCTCTTTGTAAATTTTATCAAGTTTTAGTGATATTGGATTATTATGGCTGAGAGAACAAGGTATCAAAGTCCAACCAGAAAAGTATTCTAAGTCATTCCGTTCGAAACATGTCGGCCCGTCCAGTGTCCCGGGCTAGGTGTTCAGAGAATTTAACTAGCAAGCCGAGAAACTTGGACAATGGGGGGTTCCGACGCCCTTACTGAGAACAACTCGAATGCTTTTGACAACGTCGGTGCGTTGGTTATGGGGGTGAAGATTTTATTATGTTATCACTTGCAAGCTTAACAAATCCGATCACCATTCTGAGTACGAGTCCAACTTTTCAGGGTCGCCAGAGCATGTTAGCTGATGGATAGCAAAGAAGTAAATTTTAAGTGGGGAAATGTGAATTGGAATGATTTTATTACTAAGCGCAAATAAAACTCTCCGATAGAGAGTGCTCTTTACTTCGTCTTATGACAAAGTTCAAGAGACTTACCATGCACGGAATTAAAATATATGAAATGAAAAACAACTAATCTACCTAAGAATCTCTCTCAGGTTTTAAGGCCTTAATCGGGAGAACATGGGGGTAAGTAAAAAACCGACATAAAAACAACTCTTCGATAGAGAGCACTCTTGATCCACAAAGTGAGATGCAAGAGATTTCTAAATTTAAACAGTTGAAATACTTTTGAAAGAAGAAAATTTTTAAAAGATAAAGTAAACAACTTAACAATGAAATAAAACAAGCTAATCTAGCAATTTAGTGTTCTAAGCAAGAAAATGAAATTACTCTAAGTAAAGCAAATTTGATCTAAAAACACGAACACCACAAACCTCCCCAAATGGGGGAGGAGGGAGTGGGGGCTTAAAAACCCCACTCAAAAAGAGAATTTTTATTAAGTGTTACGATTTGCCTTGGGAATTAACCCTCGAAAAGGACTTTTAAGATAAAAGCTAGAAGACTAATAATGAAGCTCTTAAGATCCTTTACAAAAAAGGAGAGTGATTTGTCTTCCTGTTGAGAACTTTTTATTCAATATTTCCAAGTCTTTAGACTTGTTTTTGGTTGACCTCTTCTTCAGTATACGCAAAGTGGGAAAGAGGAAGAGAGTAGAAAGGAGCAAAAAAGGGGCAAAAGAGGGCTGAAATAAATGAGGAAAAGAGGGAAAAAAGGGGGAGCGAATAGCAGATAGTTGGCTGCAAAAAAGTGAGAAACGGGGCAGCAAACTAAGCAAAAGAGGGCTGCAAAAAACAGGTAAAAACAAGGCAGCAAACTATGAGAAAAGTGGCTGCAAAAAATTTGAAGAAAGAGGGCAGCGAAGGAGAGGGAGGACGAGAACAAGAAGTTGATGAGAACAAGGTCTTGAAAAGGGGGAAGAAATCACAAAGAGGACAATCAAACAACGAGGTGGAAGGAGGCCAAATCCAACCGAGAAGAAGAGGACAAACAGTCAACAAGACAATCAACCAAAAGGTGGGATCAACCTCCGAACAAGGCGACCACTAGAAGCACTAGTCCCGAAAACCTTCCAGTCTAGCTGGATGTACGCAAGGATGTTAATGGGGAAATAGAAGTAGCCACAAAATTATGTGGCACTTGGGATCAAAGCCCAAGCTTACTTTCTCAAGTCAAAACTAACATATGATAACATAGAAATATGAAGAGAGAAGAGAAAGATTTTAGATCCCAACTTAAGAATAGTAACCAGAAAGAATTGCTTTTGCTTGATGGATGAGGCAAAGAATTCTTATGCTTCTCAACTTCTTTGAAAGAAGATGACTCCTTTTAGAACCTGCAGAATGAATGTTAAAACCATAAAAGAGCTCTTGTATCTTTGGAAAATACCTGAAAGCAACACAACTTCAAGAGAAAAGCATGGATTATACAATATAGTGCTATATTGTTAGCCTTCAACAATCATAAAATCAAATGCTTAAGAATCAAGAGAGAAGGGAGAAAAGAATGGTATCACCTCCCAAGATAAATCATGGCAAACATAGAGCTTCCACATTGACCTCCAAAGTCATCAACTTTTATTAAATCTTAAGCAAACTATTACAATAGAAATTCTTCAGAGTTTCTATGCCAAAATATCCATGAAGAAAAGAGTGCAAAGCACCTCTATTTATACAAAATACCAAGCCCCAAGGGGGCCATTTATGAACCAAAGATCAAGCTTAGTTAATTGAGCTTGAACTGAGCTGAACCAGAGCTGAAGTGAAGAGGAACTGGGCTTGAACTGAAAAGAGACTTCCAACACACCCAATCAAACACCCACCAAAATCTAAATCGGCTTCCTTGATCTCATGCGTGAGTCCATTGTGGGACTTACGGCTGAGTTATAATGAATGTGACCTGTGCTAATAAGAGCCAAATCGAATGAAGTGGCCAGGAAACAAAGAAGGCCCACCAAACAAGCCATTCAGTGCTAATGATGCGTGATCTCATGCAATCCTGGGTTGACGTGAGCACATATCCTTCGCGTCATTAACTCGAGCCTTTAAACAATTCGCATGGTACGCTGATAAATGGTTTATAATGTTTTAATTTAAATGGAAGGGGGGTCCACCCTCATCCCGACGCATAACATACTCCACATACCATGCTATCGTGAGCTTTCCCCTTCACGTCACGTGATCCTCCTTTATATTAATTCGTAGCTTCTTTTAAAGAACGATGCATTGCATATTATGTGCATGGTATATTAAGTAATAAACCAAGGTTATTATTTCGAGTTGGATAGAGGGGACTCCACAATCCATACCATCGCATCCACTAAACCATGCTTACAGCTACCTTTGCTTTTGACGTCACCCTCTTAATAAATTGAAACATAACCATATCTTATGCCAAAGTTTTAACTTCCACTAAGTTAAAGAGAGTCGTATGACTATTTGGACCATATGCCAAGTCACCCCCACCATTTAAAAATCAATTTTGACTTTAATTTTGACTTTTTAATATTTGGACTTTAGTGCAAAAATGTCAAATTTTAGCATTAAAATGCCATTCTGAAGCTCTCTTAGCCAAATACTGCCTCATGGGATGTTTTGGCTGCCCGACTGATGGTGAAAGTGGTCCCTGAGGTAAAGACGCTGCTCCGGGCTTGAAAATGAGCCCAACCATGCCGAAAATGGACTCCGGATTATTCTTTTTTAAAATTTTAAAATTTCTCATTTAAACCATTAAAAAATGGCTTAAAAAACAAAGAAAATTATTTTTCTCGGAATCCAACGAAACTCTATGGGGACCTAGTACATGTTCATACGACTCAATCGGAATGCCTAGCATGACAAAAAACACTGACACGAAGGCTCTAATAACCTCCCAATGCCAAAACATCAAGACAACTACCCCAACTTTGGAGGAGCGAATGAAAAACTCAAAAATTATTGGTCATTTGTTCAACAGCCAATAATAACCAAGGGAAAACACACTCTGGGCTAGTCGGCTTGATGCCCAAGTCCAAGAAGCCGAGCCTTTTATAAAAATTTACATGCTAGGACATTTTTTACAAATTCCCCAAGGGGGTATGAACATGTATTTTACAAAAAATAAAAAGTTTAGCCAAAAACTGGCTAACTCTGGAACACACTGAACTTCTGAACTTTGGAGATGAGCATTCATCATGCTCGATAACTGGCGACTCAATAGGAAGTTCAACTATTGTACAAAATAGTTGGTAACACAGTTGTTATACATTTAGTTTCAAACCCCAACTTTAACACAGTGATCCTTAAGGGAGTGTTAAAGTTGAAAGATATGAAAATTATGTTTTTTATTGATTAGAGTTTTACTACTGTTGTATCTCTTAGTAGCATCATTTTACAGTTTAAATCTACGTTAAAAGCACAAGTTTGTCAATTTTATGAAAAACCCTAAAACTTTAACATTTTATAGCTGGAAAAAACCCTAAAAATCTAAATAAATTCAAAAAATCCAAAAGTAGTTGTAAACTCATTTTTTCGGTCCACCCTAAAAATCCGCCCTAGAGTTTTAGCCACAAAACCAAGAGGGAATACTCTTATGAGGAAGTGCATTGGGATACGTGGAAACCTTATAATTGGTGAATTAGACGTGATTTGGTATTTTTGGTCAACCCTAAAACTCCGCCCTAAGGCTTTAGCCTCAAACCTAGAGGGCGTCCTCATTTGGGTAAGCGCAATGGGATCCAGGAAACCCTCATAAATTGTGAATCAAAAGGTGTTTTGTATTTTTTGTTGATCCACCAAGTTTTCCCTAGCCCAATTGTTCTCATTCCCCTGAGGGCGCACTTTTTGGAGTGCCTTGGGAAGTGTGACATTGCCTTGGGAAGCATGAAATTGCCTCAAAAGGCATGATTTTATTTGATAAAGTGAATAACTCCATTTATATATGAATCTTATGTCTAGATTTGATATTGTTTGACTCCAATAAGGCACTGATCATAGCTATAAAGGTTTCATGGAAAGTATTTGTGTCTTGTTGGTGGTTACATGTATCTTTCACTAATTAGGGTCTCCCCCTGGGTTTTGGAGTTACCCGAGGGGTTGAGAGGTTAATTTGTGGTGACATTGGGTTTAAGTCTCTCTCGAGCTTACCTTCACTAGCACCAAGTATACATTACCTCGATTTGCAAAGGGATGATAGTTTGAACGGTAACACGACACACAGCAGGGATCCACCTCTGCATGCCCTGACGTTGTAGAGATAAGTTCCAAATCCGCTAAGCAAGTTCTTGAACCAATCATCAAATACATGAATCAATACACTCTACTAAACAGATATGGCCTACTACTAGAGATTAGCAACCATCTTAGCAAATTGTACAATGAAATTCCAAACACCGAAAAAAAAGTTATGAAAAACAATTTTCAATGTTCCCCCAAGTTTCCGGGACACGGGAGCGTGGGATCGGGGAAACACACGTTGGGGACGTGTGGAGACCACACCCAAATTTTAGGGAAATTCAGGGGGGACGAGGGGGCGTCAAGGTCATAAAAGTTATAAAAAAAATATAATAGTATTATAAATATTGGCAATAACAATTCATCCTGTATAAATATAGTTTTAGTTGCTCCTTGTAAATACAGTCTAATTCTTCAATGATTCAACATACTTCAACATTGTGTAAATACATGGTACAGATGTAATGGGGAACTGTGACCAGCAGACCCTATTTCTTCATGATTCTAGAGGGCATCACATTATTTGAGGATTTCAAGTCTAGCATACAATTATACAAGAGTGAACTATTAATCCTATATTGGAATCCTATTCATCAATAGCAGCCTATGCCTACCTCTTCTAGGATTTTAGCCCTTGCCTCTACCTTGAATCTCGAAGTTGATCCTTGAAGGACATTACTCAACACCCTACAATTTTGATGAAACTTCATAAAACAAGCATTACAATAAGGTAGAATTAGAAAGAAAAAAAGCATGCTTAATAGGTGATTTTGCTTGACTAAAGGGTACATATAGATTAAGGTCATGATAGAGGAATTTAACAATTAGCACCACCAACATCAAGGTACATAGAGAGGTTGATGTGCTTGATTAAATGACAATCCCTTAACCTCATACATGATAAAATCCAGAGGAAACATTGCAATCCTGAAATCTTGAAAAACTATTAAGTCTATTGAATTCTGAATGGGATCTAAAATTCTACTTTTTGCATATGAACTCTGACGAGGTTGGAACCACTCTCAAACATCCTAAAACAATTAATGGTAATGTTAAAAATTAAGTAAAAGGATAAGGAAAATACCACTTTTACTTTAACAATTTAAAATTATCATTACTACTGGAGCGCCTAGGAGCCCCCCACTTCACCAATGCGCGCTTCAGAACAAAGGGACGAGCTCCCCCTTGCGTTTCCTCAAGTTTCACAAAATTGGGGACGAGGGGGAACATTTCGGAAGGAGCTCCCAAGCCCCCGGGGCGTGGGAAGCGAGGGGGCGAGCTCCCGACCTTGGGGCGCAAGTCCCCATGGAACACTGATTTTTTGTGTCTCCTACTTTATGTTTCGATGCCTTTTCCTATGATGGTAGGTATTTTACAATTTGTGTGTTGTGCTTCGGTTTTCAGTGGATTTCTTCCTACGATGAGCAGTTTTTTTTGGTGTGCCTTGTTTTGTAGGTGGGTGTAGCATTGCCCTTTTTTCTTTTGACATGTGATGGGCAGTTTCCTTTTGTTTCACATGGGTGTGGATTATGTTGTTGTACAAGCCAATGCTAACTTCTGACTCCTGACTTTTAACTTCCTAGCTTAATGGCCTCATTGTTGTCCCAGATTATCATTTCTTCCACCTAAAACAGTGAAGCTTAATGGCTTCCCAACCTTCTGGATCAAAATATCTTGAAGGGAAATACCTCGTTAGAAAATATGGGAATATCTTTTGTGAACCATGTGGCAAAAAGCATGGGGCCTCAACCCAAGGAAGAGATCTTGTGTTATTGGTGGAAATGGTGGAGTGAAAGGATGTAAAAGGATAGTGCCAAATATCAAGGACAATTTAAGGATAGAAAACGAAGCTATGAAGCAAGCAAAAGAAGCCCAATAGGCGAAAAGGAAAAAAGTGCAAGACAAACTCATCAAACAAGAGGTTCCAACTTCCAACTCCTTTATGTCCAACAACAACGAGAATATTCACCCCATCAGCAAAATCATCTATGCCATATTGATCATGGAGTAATTCTATTCTATTGGATCCAAAGGCATGCAAACAAATATTATAGCAAGCTTGAAAGCTATTGGAGTGAAAAAAAGTAGATAATAATTTTTTTCTTTTCCTTGGCTTTAATATTTATTTTAATACAATTAGAATCCATTTGTTTTGAGACATGTGAAAGAAGGTTTCCCCAGGGGTGTAGACCAGTTGGCGATAGGGTGCATTGTTAAGGCACTCCTTGTGACATTGCGGATTAAAACTTCGACCAAGCCCTATGTTCCATGCGTGGGGCAACATTGGTACACCTGTGGGTATAGTGGTAGTAGACCGAAATCGACCACTGTCACGCAAGGGTAAGCCCGGCTACAATTGCCAATTACTCTTGATACAAAAAAAGACATGTAAAAGAAGGTTGCACATTTTGGTCCCACATATGATCCTACTAGTTATTTACTTAGGACCACCAAAGTTGAGAGGAGAAAATATAGAATGGAGGAAAGAATTAAACCTATAAGGTATATGTGGACCATTATTGGATGCATTGTTGTAATGAACCAAAGTTGTTGATATAGTGAATAGTCCATAAATAGGACAACAACAAGAAAACAATATAGGATTTCTCATAAGGGACAATGTGCGTAAGAATAGTCATCAAGGTTGAAAATTTGAAATGGGAATGTCGAAACTGAACATATGCCAACAAGTTGTCGATATTCTAGGTGTTATACTAACCTACATTTTGTGCAGGCTACAGTAGCATCATAGTTGAAATAGTAAGCAAGGTACTTAGACCCCAAGCCCTAATGCAAGTTCAAGAGATCCCTTAGTCTCCCAACTCGATATCACCCATTTGTTGAAAGCATCTTCATCTGGCATCCGATGCAAATAAAAAATGGCACCCCTATGCTCTAGATTATGATGACCCTACTCATATTCCTTCTTACAGATCACAATAAATTTAAAATACTCCTCCAAATCCGGTCGGTTCACCAAAGGGGTACCATACTTTGGCATTATTAGCACCCAAATCAAATTTCTTCAAAAATATAATTTGAGTGCCTATCTTATTTTGTTCATGGGTTTGTTACAAGATGGATTGGTTTATCAGTCCAATAATGTAGCGCTAATGGTTCATGGAATGCCTTTCAAACTTGGCACATGATCGCATGTTTTTGTTACTTAGGGATAGATCGTTGGACAGATTATTGAACAAGTTATTCAAGATACATCATGGGCGCAAGTGGAGAAGTGATTCGGTGGTAACAAGTTCCCCATAATTACAAGTATGGGAGGTCGAAAGCCCCCAGAGGGTGTGGTCAAGTTGGATTTTGCAGACTTATATTTTTTACTATCTAATCCTAGATTTGGGTACCCTCTAAGGAGATGTGCATGGAATTCATATTTTTGGCAAATCTAAGAGGTTTTTTTAGCAATTTCTACTTTTAGTAGTTTTTGGGGAGTGGTACTATTGACAAGGTGATTACATATCTGGGGGACCAGTTGAGATATTTGTCTATAGTTCAAGTTTCAGCTGATTTCAAGGTGGTGCTATTTTAGCAGGGTGACTTAATTTTTGGATACCCAATACCGCACACATTGCTAATGTTAGATTTCAAGTCATTATGAGAACTTTGAAATTTCAAGGACTGATTGCATTTTGACATGGTTGAAACTTGAGAGGACCTTTTCATGTGACCTTAGCTGAGGAGCACTTGGAGTAGAGGACCTTATATTGATATTTTTAAAGTTTCTCCTTCCTAAAATTAGCCTAGATCATCGTACTAATTTTGTACTCGATCCATAATTTAAAGCTTAATTTCAACGTATTCTCTCCTTGAGAAATTCGCAGGGTCTATTTTAGGCATGAAAAAGCGCAATGAAAAAAGAATTTTGCCATAAACAAGCGTATTTTCTGTTATAGGTTGTTATTATGGAAGGAAGGTGAGCTTTTGGAAGAGTTGTTTCTTCATAAACATGTTATTTTCACTTTGTTACCAACTAGGTTGCACTAAGTTGGACTTTCAAGTGAGCCGCCAAAGATGAACAATTACTTGTTCAAATTCCGAGTTCAGAAGTACATGCAGATCTTCCTAGGCCCTTTTATTATTTTTAAAATGTTCATACTCCCACGGGAAATTGTAATAAAATGACTTAGCATGATGAATTTATCTAAAAGGTTTGGCTTCCTAGGACTTGAGCATTGATACATTATTCCAGGGTGTTTTTTCCTTGTTAATTATATATCGTTTTTTAACGATTTATAATCTCCGAGTTTTTCACTCAAGCCACCAAAGCTGGAATAATTATCTTGATGGTTATGTAATATCCCAAATACTGATATTCTCTAATATTCTATGATAGTGCTGACTCGCACACTCAATCTCATACAAATTTGCAAAATAACTGTGCATGCAAACTCGCCATGCAAAAATGCCCTAAAATATAGCTAAATTAGGGTTAGGGTTTTGCAGAGAGAAATTAACACTTACCACTAATATTCTGGCGGATAATGACTCCAGAGATAGCTGCATGCATAAGGATCCGGATGGGTGGTCTAATAATGCTCTTTTCCTCTCGTGTCACCGCCCCACGGCACCGTAAAAACCCTCCAGACTGAAGGTGACGTTTTTGTAGGAGGAGAGGTTCGTTCGGGCTGAAACCTTCTGAGCTTGTCCGTCTGCTGATGCCGGAGAGAATGCCTGATGCATGCGAAGGTTCTGAGACCTCTAGGCAGGGTAGCGAATTGCTTCAGAGAGGCAGCTACTCACGCCCCTGGAACCCCGAAACTGCTAATAACTGCTTCGGATGAGCACTGATGGATCTGATGATCACCAGGTACCGGAGTATGAAGCTGATGATGAGAATGATGCCTGAGTTTCGGAAGGAAACTGAGATCTGAAGGCCCAACAGCTGATTAGGGCTTTCTGGCTGAAAACCCCCTCTTACAGCCGGAATAAGACTAGGACAGATGTTTCACTGTCGAAATCCTGTTAGCTGAAGACTCCGTCTCCAACCCCAACTGCTGTGCTGCACGCTGTGCTACTATCCAAGAGCTCCCAAAATAATAATAATCCAAAGTAAAGTCTCCTCTCGCTTTATCCTCTATTTATAAAGTTCAACTGCGCAAAACCTAATCTTTGACCTAATTAGGTCACTTTAACTTCTAATTTGTAGTTGACTTGCATGCATGCGCATGGAGACTTAATTGGGTGCATGCATCATTAAATAATGCTTAGATGTCATGTATGTCACTTTTAGGGTTTGCATGCATATCACTTTTAGGGTTTGCTTGCATCTCATTTTTAGGGTTTGCATGCATCTCACTTTTTAGGGTTTGCATGCATGTCACTTCTGAGCTTTGCATGCATGTCATTTTTAGGGTTTGCATGTATGTCACTTTTGGGAACATTACAGTCCTCCTTCGCCAAAGATTGCTTGTCCTCAAGCAATGCCAACGCAAATCCACAATCAATCAACTGAACCAACTGAATCCGAAGATGATCCCAGGGTCCCAAATCAATCTAAGAATTGCAGAGGTCAAAATGCATCCATCGCTACCTTGCGTAGTATCGACACAAGGAGCATCATGTAGACTCCCAACATGAAGAATCGGATTTCTTGGGCTGATGTATGCACCTACTCGAATCAGAACAAATTCAGTTCGATGTGGGTTATTTTGCAAAGTCAATCGAACAAGAGCCCTTCCCTGTCGCAAGGCCTGCACATAAAAGGAACCACTGGTTGAAGTGCCCTTGTTTTCAACACCAGTGACTTTAACTGAAACAACCTCAGGATGGTTTGTGTCAACAAGTAGTGGGACAGCACCATGGGCTTGAAAGAAAGGATTCCCCAAATCATCAAGATATGTTATATTCAAGTGACGATGAGTGCCCGCAGAAAGCTCAGCAACATGAAAAGGGAAATCTTCTGTCTCAATTATAAGCTGAGATATCTCAGCAAAAATACTCAACTTTGACCAAACTGCATGTCTTACTTTTTGCAAAATTACAAAATCTTGTCCTGTTGGGTCAAAGGCATTTACTTCATCATCTCCATAAGAGATACAAGCAAGTGATGACAACAAATTGCATAAACGTCTGGTACTGAGCTTGTTGATTTCAATTGCTAAATCATTGGAGAGCTGGGAATGCATCTCCCAGAAGACGGAATCAATAAGACATACGTATGCCTCCTGAATATCTTGAAAGCTATCAGCATCTTTACCTCTAACAGCTGACAGTTTTTCCTCATATTTATCCACTGCGTTCTGATGAATAATATAATCAGCAGATTTTAAGCTGGTGCCTGACATAATACTTTCTCTTCCTTGAAAGCAAATCTGAACAATATCTCTGAAGGAACAACCTGCATCAATCATAGTTGTAAGGAAAATCAAAAGGTCGTTTTTAAGACAGATAGGATTTTCTGTATTACCAACACTTGATGTGCATTCTGGCCCAAAGCTTTCTTTTATATGCATGTAGTGTGCAGACAAAATTTTATAAAAGAAACCAAGCCGTTGCTTGTTAGAAGCATACAGTGCAGTGTACACAGTGGAAGAAGGGACCTTTAAAACCTCTGCTGCATGCTCCAAAAGTTCATTCCAATGTACTGAAATTTCAACTTCAATTTCCTCATCTGTCCACAATTGTGAGAGAAGGAGAGAACTTAAATATCGCACAAGCACCTCCGATCTCTTGACTCCATAAACGTCTGCTACTATTAATCCATTTAACAGAACACTCTTTTTCTCCATTTTGACAAACTCAACCAAAGAAAAAACTACCCTTTGTATGTATTCAGTATCTCCAGCCAAAAATCTGCTTGTTTCCACCCCAGGAATTATTTGTTCCAAGTTCCTGGCCTGATCAGCTAGTTTTTGTTGTTCTTCAATTCTAGAACTCCATTCCTTCCAGAAGGTTGTCTTTATTTCCTCCAATTTGTCACCGCCGTCTGAATCCGTTGGCTGAGATTCCCAAATTTTAGTATGCAGCAATTTCCTCCTCTCTTTAGGAGTTAGATGTTCACAAACACGAGCCTGTAAAGAACTGTAAATCAGTCCCATCTTTGTGGCACTTTGAATCTCCTGATATTTTTCCCGTGTTCTTATTGCCTCGTCAATAACTTCTACTCCAAGATAAGCATCTGAAAGGTTCAACAAGTATGAACATCCGAACATATCATTCTCTTGTAAAACAGGTTTTTCCAATGCTGTCTTTGCAAAATTTGCTATTAGGTTGTCCTTTGGAAGAGTGTTGTTACTGACAAGCCAATAGATAATAACAGTTGTGGCACGTGCATATATGCTGGAGCAATAGGGGAACATGATAATACATCAAAAGGGGGTCAATAGGGGATTTATTCACCCTAGGCCCCATTACAACCTCATAACATATGATATAACAATGTAACACGTCAATTGGTCATGTTGAGAGGTGCTCCTTGGGGGACGTCCTCACTAACTGAGCCAAAAATAAAATAATCCAGACAACAATGCTGACTGAAACTACTGAAGAACTGTCCAGGGAGCCAAACTACATCATCTGACAAATTTCCAAGCCATTTCCTTGACCCAACAGGCCAAATCGATTTTTTCAATGAATTCACTAGTTCATTTTCTGGTGGTACATCCTCTGAAACTAATAAAAATCATCATAACTCTTTCCAGGTTGATAACTAGGGAAAACTGACTGTACCGGATGATCCAAAGACACGAAAGAATGATATAAGTGACTACTCATAACCCCTGGCACACTGCAATGCTCTAGGAGAACCAAAATCACTGCCATCTGTAATAAAATTTGATCATTTGGCCAATAATAAAGTGATAATAATCACTAATCATGAGATCTGGGGCCAAACTCTCAAAACTGAAACCGCAGTGTTGGTCCTAGGCATGTCTGGAACAAATATAAGCAATGTTGTTTTTTGAGTCACTGCCTTGGGAACTGTGTTCGACTTGGTCAACTGGGTTGACCAAGTCAAAGTACCCAAACTGGAGATGAGATATTGTACCCATATGATCCTGCATGCATCCAAGGTAAGAAATGCTCCAATGGTGTATATCAAAGCCAAACTTAAATGATGTTATTCATAATCATGGTGACATCAATAACAATAGTAAGTAAGATATACCTATGCCTTTGAAAAGTCTCGGAACCTTCTGGAAGTCTTCTTGTTCATGCCATACTTACAAAGCTTAAACGGTGTGCTAATATTGGGTGAGGATGCAAAACAAGGCTAAGGCAAAGGGAAATGACTTCTGACTGACTTTGACTATGTGATCTCTCCGAATGATAACCAATACACTCAACCAAAGTGACATATGCATGACAGATAGCAATAGGGGATGGTGGTGTCTCACAAGTGGATAAAGTACTTGGGTTTGTATCCTTCAGACTCTAGCAAGTTTTCATTTTCATCACTTTCGTAATACAGGTCAACCTCCAAAGGCAGGTGCCCTAGAAGCCTTCTGGGCTCCAGTAACGACAAAGACATAACCTTTGCAGGCTAGTCTCGACTCTCACCTTGTTTCCCTGTGGGGGAAAATGAGTCGAACACTATACAAAGAGTGAGTGCTCATCCTTTGACCATTGACCTTTTTCAATAACTTTCACATTTCACATAAGATAGTAGCCAGCCTACAAGAGCAAGTGCCCTGGAAAGCCTTTTGGGCTCCAGTGAATGACTAAGGCCTAGCCCCACTGCCAGCGAGCAATCCATAGCCCCAACGAGTTTGCCTCTCCCTGTTGCCCCTATGCAAGGCAGATGAGCCTTACATTATACAAAGAATGAGTGCTCAACCCCTTGGCCACTAACTACTTTTTAAACATTTACTTTGCATCATTTAGATATAGCTTTTATGTGTTCAGATGCTTTAGTGTTTAGCAACACTGTTTGGAGGGACACTTGTTTTGAGGACTAATGGAGAACTACCCGATGAACCTAGCCACACTAGCCAAGCCACATACTTCATAGCCAAAGACACATAACAACATGGAGTCTATCATGCATAGGGATCAAGATGGGGAAAAGATCTTCAATCTCACAAGTCTCGATCGATTTAAGTCATGGGATAAAATTCAACAACGAATGAACTAGATGGACGGGGACAAATGACACATGGAACCAACATAGCACTAAGGTTTACTAGTTGTATAAGCATGGCATGAGCAACAGTCTTCAACATCAAGTCTTCTGATTAGTCTCAACACAAGTTCAAGCATTAGTACATATATAAGCATAGGTCACCATGATCATCCTAACAAGACAAGCATAGGTGTTTGATATATATCACAGAGCAAAATCAAACTATAGAAGCATATACCTGATCTCACCATATATACCTGTCTCCATTTGATAGGCCCCTCTGTAACTGTGTGTACCATATCTGATCTGCTACTCTGCTCAAATGAACTAGGTCATCATTGAAAGCATCTCAATGGACTAATGGATCTCAGACCTGGCAAGGAAACTCTGTTGATCAAAGCTCTGGAATGGCTGAGGGTGTAATGATCCATGTTAAAACCCCATGTGAATGAAAATCTCAGAAGAATAAAGAAATCAATGTGTATGTTGCATCATGGTGGCCTAGCTGCAAATGTATATGTGATAACAGGTGTAGTGTTGAACACAACCCCACGACTCCATCTAGCCCACATGTCACTATGAGAACCACTTCTAAGCAAATCCGGACATATTCCTCGTACCCTTTGGGTATATTTGGAATTTCATCTCCCTTAATAATCCATAGCATTACCACATTAATAAAATTGATCAACAATTAACCCACTCCCTAATCTACTCATTTAATAATCTTAAAATTTACCAACTGAGACAACTGCGATACTTCTATGAGATCACAATAACAACCCTTATACACGAGCACTCTTTTGAATTTTCATTGGCACTGGACTTTATCATTTTCAGCTTTAAATTAATTTCTACAAGTGTCATGAATGGTGTTTCATTTTGAAGTTGTTGATTAAAATTTCATATTGCAGTAATCTATTGATAAATTTTAAGTTATTTTATTTTAACTCCTAGAAGAGTTTTGTTATCATAGATTAACAACCTTAGATTATTTTTCATAGGGACCACCCAACTTGACTTTGCTAGGAGAGAGCCTAGACAGAGGAGTCAAGATCAAGCGACAACTCTTGACTCTTACTTTTCCCCAAGGTCACACCCAACGGCTTGAAGATCTCTACCAGGCGATCCAAGGTGTGAATTAGGCGGCAACACACTCAAAAAGGAACACAATATTTAGAGACTATTAGTTTTACTTCCCTTCTATTTTATGTCTTACCTATTCTTATTCTCTCATTCTCTATATATTGTACAATCATTAAAGGTGCAAAGAGTCTAGCTTTTGTGAGTAATTCGGTCACTAGAGCTTGTTGATTATTCCCTTACAGCTTTCTTTGCTTATTATTTTCTTAGTAAAGTGATATTGAGATCTAGCATAATGTACCTATGATAGCTAGATATTCATTGTTGGATTCTGATTATATATATCGCTTCCAGCTAAGAATGATTGTGCCTATCCCTCCACAAAATGAAAAAATATTTTTCTTACTCAACCATCACTCCTAAAATCTAGAGAGTTCAACCACACACCCTCCAAGTCCAAATCAATCTTCTAGCCAAATCACACCCTGCTCGACTACCTAACATCTGCCACCTTGTGAAAGCAGAAACCATTCTCCAAGCTAACTAGATACTTTTGAAAATGAAAGATCTACCTATTTAAAAAATATTAAGAGCGGAGATTGTTGATTTTTGTAGCAAGATACAGACATCCCAAGGAACCATAGGCAAACCCCATGCCCCAATGTATTTGGCCCAACTCAAGTGCATTCCAACCATTTCGATGGATATTTGACACTATTATTTTCATCAATTCGGACCCTATCTACAAGGGTTAATTCAACTCTGTTCTCCAAATTCCTCTAGTCACTCAGCCCAACTACTGAAACAACATCAACCTGGAAGGAAAAACCCCTAAAAGGGATCATGCCAGCCAATGAAGGCTCAACATGGGAATTATCATCAACAATAATGACTTGGTCAACCCCATGCAACCAATTGTACATTGCTCAACTACACCCTTCCTACCTTCCAAGGTTACAAGATTACAACCAACAGTAAAGCTTTACACCTAGAGAGAAAACCCTTAGGCATGACACCAGTATCAACAATCCTAGAGTCCTTGGTCCATAGCTCATGTTGTTATCCTATCTTCAACAAGATCAGCTCCCCTATCCACAAACCTTACCTAAAGAGAGAGAAGGGTAGGGTACATACCAACAAGGTCACTTCTAGCTAAAGTCTGTGTTGTTAGTGTTATCGGATGAACTAGCAGGGCTAGTGTCCGATAAGCAAATGTATAGAAGAGTGACCATTGTCACCTTATAGTCACAATTCCAACTGCTTTTGAGTGTCGTAAGTTCGTAACCTCCAAGGAGAGAGCCCTTGATACTCTACAAACACTAAGGACAAAAGAATACTATGCCTTTTAAAACACCAAGTTAGTGACCAGTGCCTTATAAGCAATATGATTCTATGAATGAAGACATAAATAAAGTGCTTGTAGAGGTCAACAACAATGTATCAAATTGGTATAGATATCTTTTGATATGCAAAATTAATCATATAAGTCAAATATAAGTCATTCAATAACATTCAAACACCAAAACATTAACATGTAACCATATACTATCCAATACCTTTCTAATGGCAAATTTAAGGTCTGATACAAATGTAGTAGCAGTATGGTAATTTTGACAGTCTTAACTGTATACAACAGCAGTAAGTTCACCTTATGCAAAGGTGTGTAATAAATGTGTTTATCAAATGTAAGTGTAATGATAAAACGGTAAAATCAACTAATCAACAATAACAAGTGGAAAGGACAGATATTTAAAGAAGAATTATGACAGTATAGCAGTAAGACAGTCCTACTTATGACAGTTGAGCAGCAGTTAAGATGTGTAGATGATATATTTTTGCATTCAAACAAGTTCACCACATGCAATATTAGATCATTTAGCATGTGTTTCCTCTTAGGAGGTCACAGGTTCAAATCCAGAGGGGGGTAGTGTATGTACACCTCTGTAGACTTTAGCAGTTAAACCGCTGCGCAGAGGGGGGTCCCTTGTGCCACAAACAAGGGGGTCTCATACACCAATTTGGTGTCTCGCTTGGCGGTGACCTTAAAAATAGATTATTATTATTATTATTTCAATACCTTTTCATTTATGACCATCAAAAATAAATATGTTTCAGACTGTATGGAATGTATTTCAGACCTCTTTTATCTTGAATATGACTGCCCTTTAAATAGTAACCAGTTTGTAAATAACAACTAACTTTCTTTGTGGTCTTCTGTAGGTATTTTGGCAAGATGGGATGGCTGTCAAGTGTTGACAGTCTGCTATTTTTTGAAGCCTGTAGAAGTAGGGATGGAGGGCTGCTAGAGGGCTGTCTCAGCCATAATTTGGGACAGCCAATGAAGGCCGAGTTAAGGAGGAACCTGCCAGGGCTAGGCCAAGCCTCTTGGGAGCTAGGGCAAAGGTTTTGTGGGAGGTCCTAAAGGTGACCAAGGGTTTTAGGAAGGGAAAAGAAGGTAGGTCGGGGCTGCCCAAAGAGGGACAGCAGGAAGAGGGTGAAGGAGATAGGCTGAGAATGTGAAAGGGCAAGCCAAGGGCTGTAGGCGGAGGTCGCTGGGGGGTTTTTTAGGGCAGTTTAGGACAGTTTAGTTTTATGTCTGATTTTTGGTAATTTTCAGGGATTTTTAGGATTTTATATTTTTCTGAGTTTTTAGGGCTTCCCAAAATTTCTCCCTACAGTTTTTAGGGCTAAAGAAGGCAGGCCAAATTTGGAGAAAGGGCCGAAATTTTAGGAAGGCCAAAAATTTAAAAACTTTTTTTTTTTTTTTTTTAGGGTTTCAGACATAAAATTGCAGATCTAATTAAATGNAATGACCTAATCTAGCATGAAATGAAATATTTACACATGTACATGCAAGATTAATTTGGTAAAAGATGACAACTTAGGGTTTTCATGGATAATACCCTTAAACCCTAGCCTAGAGGAAGTTGACCAGCCTTCCTCTTGGAGTTCTTTCTCCTTGTCTACTAAACTAGGGCTTCTTGTAACAACCTCTAGGGTTCGTTACAAGAGCCTAATCTAGGGAAAAAATTGGAGATCCAAGGCTAAACTAGGGAAAACCTCCTCTTGGGAGTGTTTTCCATCATGCAAAGAGGAAAGGTAGATAAAAGGTTCTACTCCAGCAAAATGCATCCCTAGGGCTACCATTCAACCATTCAAGAGACAAAAGTTCACACACCTTACACCAAGAAGACAATACCTTGACTTACTTGAGCTATGTGTTGTGCAATTGAAGCCAAGCATCCACCAAGCATGAACATAACAAATAATATATCCAACTTTAATCCACAAGAGCAAAGAAAAAAGACTCCAAGAGGTGTGTCACTCCAAGAAGTTAATTAGGGTAAAAATGTAACATACTTGCGTTTTAAGATTATCCTGTAAGTTGTGATTTGAAAATGAAGTGAGGAGATCTATTTGTATGTTCTCACACTCACTTTTTACAAATAAACCAGGTCGACATGCCTTTAAAATGTCAATTTGAAATTATAAAATGTCAACTTAAAAATATAACTTGAAATAATATATAATAATCAAATTTGTGGGTAACTTGGGGCATTTTTCCCCATAGTTTACCCAAAAATGACTAAAATAGATAAAACTAAGCAAATTAATCCAAACTGAAGGCCGGAGTAAGTAGGCAGGGTGTCATACCCCATCTAACCCCAATAGTGTTGATAATCCCTCAACGCACCTCCCCCCCCAAAAAAAAACAAGCAGTACGGCCTAGTGAGGATGATGATGTCATCTCTGGAAGAGGCCCAAGGAGAGAGGGCGCTAGGTTGTAAAGGGACCAGGAGGGTGCCTAAGGTGACCTGGAAGCAAGGCAAGAGCCTCATAGCGGGAAGAAATGTCACCGGAGTAGAAATAAGTGGGAGGGATCATGTGACCCAATGACCCACCCCTAGGAGCCCTGGACACCAATGTCAAGGTTAAAAACCCCAACAAAGGGCAGTCGGCAATGCCATTAAGCCATAGTACTCCTAAAGGAAGGACCAAAGGCTCCAGCCGTGACCACCACTCAGAAAACGCTGCATAACACTTGTCGTGCTCTGAAAAAAATGACCCTCTCTCCCTGGGGACACATCTGAAGGTGTGTTGGTACTGGTGACACATAACAGTTAGCTTAGCCTTCAAGCATGATATCCTAAGAGGTCTTTTTATTATTTTTGGATAAATTTCTTATAGAAAATCATAGTTGTCCCTTTGGCTAAGATGCCATGCTATGATAGAAAAACCTATGTCATCAAAATCACCCAAGACTTACACTTGGCCTCATCCACACCCACTCGAGGAGTTTTGAACTCAGGTCTTCAGGCTAATACAAGCTTGATCACCTCACTGATTGCCACTAGATCACAATCTCCTAGGTGTCCTAAGAGTTCTTACTTGAACTCAAGGAAGCTCTTGGCCTTGAGCTAGAAGTTAAGATCCTAGAATTACCTTTGCATTGCTCAAGGAAGGTTATCCACTTCTAACAAAGGTAAGACCTTTCCGAACCTTTTCAGTTACCCAAGTCTTTTTGACGAGATATGTGGAAGGTTGACTTACACCAACAAACAAGGCCTCGTAAGCAAAGCCTTACTGCCATGCCCCTTCCTCAATTTACTATAGTATTTACCCAATTACTGGATACCTCTTCATTTGCTAAGCAAAAGCATAAATTGTAAGGTTTTAAGTTATCTCCTTCATATATCCTTAGCTAACAATGTGTCTCTATCTTATAGGAATTTCAATTTAACAAGAGAGTATTTCTCATAACCCAGCTATAACTTCCTCCCATCTATATTTTCAGCGAGGTCAAGTGAGGCATTCAAAGGTGAAAAAGAAGTATGCACACGACTGAACCATTCAGGTTTATCTTCTGAGGATGTCCAGAGCAGATAAAGATCCTAGCGACTCAAATCAAAACTTTTGCTAAAAATATATATATCATTAGCAATATTCTAAACAAGTCTAGATGCACAGTCAGCAATTAAGAGCATCAAGAAAAAGAGTCTTCAAGAATCAGAAACCACAATAAATGAATTAGGAAAAACATCCATTTAAACCATGTTACCTGAAATGCAGACAATTTGGGTACTACCTACTCTTTCCCAACCCAAACATATTATATTTTTCTAACCATCAGATCATGGATAATTTCCAAGAAAAATAACTACTACTGTGCAGAATAGGAAATAGCAAAATGAAAGAACTAATAAAACCAATGAAAAGTCCAATATCCTCACATACCTGTAATCCATGATGGGTGTACATCATAGATGTTACACCATCAAACCTAAATCCATCAAATTTATACTCTTCCAACCACCAGCGGGCATTCGACATTAGAAACCGGAGCACCTAAAGAAAATGACACAGCAAACGTTTCTTTAAAAATTTTATTCTTTTCTTATACCTCTAACTTCCTTTTCCTTTGTACAAGTCTGAATATGGAAATGTCAAAGTACAAAAAAAATGAAAAAAAGGCTTCCAAATTGAACATAACATTGTAACACCCCTCTCCCTTTGTTTATGTCCAATTTTGAAAAATTTAAGAAGAAAAATAAACATCTTTATAAAATGAACACAGATCAGAGTGCCATGCACTGGCTTAACAGTACATCTAAGATAAACTCAAATAACAAACAGTGTTAAACCCAAAAGAATCTCAAAAGCAGAGAATAGCTTAAGAGAAGATAAAATTACATAAGCTGATTTTATACTCCAATAATCATAAAGTTTGTTGCCACACCTCCCAGTGACCGTAGTTGAACAAGCGTGAATCCCACATCCAATGATATCCTCGAGATCCAGAGTGAAAATAGTGAGAATCGGTTCCATCGAACATGTTCAGTCCATCTAAGACGTTATTTGAAGCATGACTGCTTAGAAAACACATATATGAATGTTAACATGTTGTACCATGAACTTGTTGAGCAAACATGGATAATTTGAGATACTATTCATTGGTAAAATACATTCATGCCTCCAATATGTTAACCATTCTAAATTGAATAACCAGCAGAAAAGTAGCAGTAGTGACATTATACGAAATGATAGACAAGTCTATTTCTACCACTGTTAAATCTGATGAGATCCCTATTTTCAAAAGAACAGGAGCCACTTTTGTTTTCAATTGAAATCTATTCATAATATAAAGATTTTGAAAAGATTCTACATACGATGAAGCAAGGGAAAAGGAAGGCAAAGAAATTATGTTAATGTCAATGATGAAAAAATTGGCTTCCACAAAAAATCACCGAGGATCCGGACATCGGGACATCGTAAACATAGGCAAAAATCGGCAAGCCATGAGAAGAATTAAAAAATACAAAATAAATTCATTTTTTCAACTTCTTTAAAACATAAACCAACAGCAACATCAAATAAACACATTGCCATCTAAATATGAAAACAACACCTATATATAAGATGTAGTGGATGTCAAATGATACATCAAAGTCCACACTGAACCTTGGTCATTGTCCAATCAAAAACTCAAAACAGGACAACCAATACAAAATGACAGCAAATATCTATGTTGCACTGGTCTCGGGGACGGGGGAACGTAGGGGACACGGGGACGAGTTTCCGGGACGGCTAGAGCGCACCCCCAATTTTTCAGGGGACGGCAGGTTGGGGACGGCAATTATATAATATAAAATTTAAAAA
>LPNX010969286.1:454200-465149 GCA_001517045.1 Pseudotsuga menziesii
CCTATGTCAGCATACTGCCTCACCTGCGTCAGCGTATGTCCCCTGCGTCAGATTGTATGACTTCTTGCGTCACATGTATGACTGCCCTGTGTCACTGTTATGGCCTCTGCGTTTTTCCTGTGTGGTTCTGTCAATCCCCAAAAAGATGATTTTCAATCTCACTCCTAAAATTCTTCTGCAAACTTCTCTCTCTCTCACTCTCCGGGTGAAAAGCTATGAGTAAGAAATCTCCCTATGGCAATGTGTGTGCCAAAGCAACTGTGTGTGTGTCCTCTCCACCAAATCAATCTCCTTTTAACTCAATGGCCAAGCGAAACCCCTAACTGTCACTATGGATCAATGGATGAGATCCTCCGATAAGATCAATGGCCAAGATTAGATTAGCCATCACTTAAATTATATTTCACTTGAACTTTATAAAAGTGCCTCCATTAAGTCAAATTAAAATTAGATTACATAATGCACTTTTCCTAGGTCTAAACTTTGGATAAAGGCAATGATCAATCTGGCTTCCTGTTTTATGTCTTCTATCAAGCAAGGACACATGCAAATGATAGAGGACCTTCCTT
Source organism: Pseudotsuga menziesii (assembly GCA_001517045.1). Taxonomy (NCBI): domain Eukaryota; kingdom Viridiplantae; phylum Streptophyta; class Pinopsida; order Pinales; family Pinaceae; genus Pseudotsuga; species Pseudotsuga menziesii. The sequence continues at coordinate 454,770 of LPNX010969286.1, forward strand.
GTTGCCACTTTCTAACACTCCCTCTCAATGAGGAAGGGATTCGGTAGCAACCCCAACTTGTCTCTGAACTTCACAAAACTATGTCCGCAAAGTGCCTTGGTGAAAATGTTTGCCACCTACTCATCAGTCTGAATGTACTCCAACCGAATGGTTCCTTTCTGTACACGGTCTCTCAGGAAGTGATACCGGATATCTATGTGTTTGCTCCGGTCATGGAACACTGGATTTTCAGATATCCTAATGCCACTCTGATTGTCACAGCGAACCACTGTAGCCTCTAGATCACACTCGAATAACCCTGATAGCAACTTTCTCAGCCACATTCCCTCACATGAGGCCAAACTAGCTACCATGTACTAAGCCTCTGTCGAGCTCAATGCAACTGACTTCTGCTTCCTGCTGAACCAAGAGATAACTCCTGACCCAATACTGAAGCAACAACCTGAAGTGCTCTTTCGATCTTCTACACATCGTGCCCAGTCAGCATCTATGAAGCTTGTTAATTGTACACTCCCACTGCGCTCATAAACCAACTTTTACTCGACTGTACCTCTGATGTAGTGAAGCACATACTTTGCAGTTGTCCAATGTACTCTCTGAGAGTCCACCATGAACTGAGACAAAGAGTTGACTGCAAAGCTAATGTTTGGTTGTGTGTTGAACAGATACATGAGCGATCCGATAAGCTGATGATACAATGTAGGATCAAACTCCTCTGACCTCGATGCATCAATCTTCCTCCAGTTGGAAACTAGAGGTATGGACATGCGCCTACAGTCCTACATCCTGAATCTCCTCAATATCTCTACTACATACTTCCCATGTCTAATGAAGAAGCACCCATCTCTCTGTCAAACCTCCAAACCTAGGAAGTAATGCATCAACCCAAGGTCTTTCATCTCAAACTCAATTTCAAGGTTAGACTTGCAATCGTCAATCAGCCTCTCAACTCCTGTAAGAAAGAGATCATCTACACACAAGACCAATATGAGAGGTACCTCACCTGACAATAAGTACAGGTTGTGGTCAGCCTCACTCCCTTGGAATCCCATCTCCCGTAGATAGTTGTCAATCCTTGAGTACCATGCCCGAGGTGCCTGCTTGAACCCATAAAGAGCTCTCTGCAACCTGCATACATGCAACTCCCTATTCTCGACCTCAAACCCCTTGGGTTGCTCAATGAATACCTCCTCCTCTATAACTCCGTTGAGGAAGGCAGTCTTTACGTCCATCTAATGAATGCACCAACCCATCTCTGTTGCTAATGAGATAATAGTCTAAATAGAAGAATATCTGGCGATAGGGGCGACGATCTCCTCGTAGTCAATACCTTCCTTCTCTAAATACCCCTTTGCCACGAAGCGCGCCTTGTACTTCACGCTTCTATATGTTGCATGATTTACCTTGTAGATCCATCTGGATCCAACCACTCATTTTCCCTCTGGCCTCGGCACAACCCCTCATACCTAGTTTTTCATAATGGAGTCATACTCCTCAACCATAGCCTCTCTCCAGACATCATGTTGTGCAGCCTCCTCGAAACTGGAAGGCTCGGAGTTAATCAACTTCATTATCAATTGCATATAGCTAACTCTATCTGGTGGTTTTCTTCGCCTCATGGAGCTCTGTGGAAGAGTCACCTTCCTGGAATCCTGAACTGTGGACCTAAACCACTTAGGTCGTGGCCTAGTGTCTACCTGTTGCGGCTACTAGATATCCTCCTCCTATTGTAGCTCATCCTCCAAGTCAATGACCAAAGGAGCCTGTCCACCTAACTCCCTCTAAATACTAGAACTTGTATCCTATGTCTATACCTGTACCTGAACCTGTGGCTCCTCCAACTTGACCCCTGAGTCCTGTGTTGGTTGCTCCTGTGCTGGTAAGTCCATAGATCTTCATAAGGCTCTATCCTCATCAAACTGGACATCCCTGCTCACAATGATCCTCTTGCACGAGAGTGTTGCAGAGGAGATGGGGGTGCGCATGAGTAGAGGGAATGAGGGAGGGCGTACAAGCTGGTGCGCAGGGAAGAAGAGCGTGATGTAGGTGTACTAAGGGAGTCGAGGTTAGGGGAAGAGCCGCGTGTGGAAGGAGGGAATAACAGCGAGCAAGAGCGGGGGACGTGATGTGGATGTGATGGAAGTGGCTCTGCGTATGGGGAATGTCGTTGGAGATGAGTGGAAGAGAGAACGCCAGGCAGATGAATGTCGATAAGATTGCAGGAGCAATCTAGCTCTGATACCAGATGCTAAAAACAAAATTGAACTAATAAAAATACGAATGAATAATAACAATTGATGATAAATTTACAATGAATGCTCACGTTATATAAGGCTGGAGCGTTTTAATTTGAAGGGCTTAGATGCTTAGTAGTTCTTATTAATATTAATTATTTGTTACACTTTGGTGGAGAACTCCCCATACTGGACACATATGTTGAGATATCTTCACATTTTATCTATGTTCCACGGGAAGTGTCCCCCCCCCCAAAAAAAAAAAAACTCATACTCATCGTCCCCACATTTCGAGGACTTGGGGACCTATAGGAAATGTCCCAAATCTGGTGGGGACTTCATCAAAGACTTGGGGACTTGCTAGTCGTACCCAAAACATTCCCAACAAATTTCGGGGATTTCCAAGCAGATTTTGAAGACATTCCAAGTAGATTTCAGAGATGTCCCAAGCAAATTTTGGAGATGTTCTAGGCATGTGTCTTCAGTTTTGAAAATAGACATTCATGACTGGACAATATCATCATCTATCCCATCCATAAATTTTGTATTGTTCTAAATCTATATGAGTTGCAGCTCAAAATATGGGTTTTGTATGATGGATTTTGATTTGGGTTTCTGGTGACTTACCTACTGTATTTGCAGCAACATCATTACAAGCAAGAAAGCCTCCATATCAACAAACCAAGAAATGCAACAACTCAAAGGTTTGATCCTTTTGTGTATTTCTCTTGTTCATCTCATATTTAGGGTCATCTTAGTTTTTGCATATGTGCATAGGTGTCGAGGAGTTATTCAAGTTGTTATAGAGACGAGCATTCTTCTCATAGACCCTTCATGGACCTTATTGCAGATTGAAAATAGTTACACTATATTCTTATCGTCCCTAACCTGTTTTCCCCTCAAACATTGGGGGGGTACTCTAGCTGTCCCAGAGACTCGTCCCCCCGTCCCTACTGTTCCCCCATACCCAACACCAGTGCAACATAGCACTTTATAATATTTCATTGCTTGAGTGATGTGCTTGTCCCTTTCATCCAAGGAGTTAGTTGAGCTAGGTCACGATTTTGCATGTGGATTGAGGCTACTCCTTGGTTGACTCTCTCCTCCTTGGATCTAGATGTTTGCACACTCCTTGAGGGCTGTTACAACTTGAAGACCACGTTGATGAGTTGGTTGAGTATATGTCCTATCCTTAAGGGATTATGTTTAGCATGTGTTCACATTTATGACCTTTCATCCACCTTTTCCATCTCTTGAGTACTTCATGGCGCATATTTTCACGTTTGAGGATGGGAGGAACCTCACAAGCCTCTTCAAGGACTTTGGGGCACATTTCTTAAGGACATTGGTGGATCAATACTCTTGGAAAGGATTCAAGAGGGAAGTTGGAGCATTTGACATGGTCAGCTACCTATTTGTTAGATGCATCCTAGCTCTATGGGCTCATCTTCTTGGATATTTGTACATGTGGCATAGCCACTACTCATCCATTTATATTTTACATATTGTTTGACTTGTCTACTTTAGTTAGTTGGTGGATATTAGTTGTTTATGCATTCCTCAGTTAGATCTACAGTTCTAGCCTTGGATATTATTACTTTATGATTGAAAAGGTTTGAGCCTTGAACTCTATATAATAGAGGCTCCTCCCATTTCTAATGGTTGTCGAAAGTGTGGTAATTTCCAAGATTTATTGCAAAACATCTACTGAAGGCTTTTGGAAATATATGGGTGCATTCTTGTTTATGTGAGGCTATTGTTTGGCCTCAGTAGGGGCCCAAGCGTTTATTGAGCTTTCTCTGCTGATCCCTTGTTATACATTTTGAACCTTTGTGCATTTGGTTGCCATACTTTGAGATACAGAGTTTGGATCTTAGTCTTCAGTACTTCACATGTGACTATGATGTTCATTCTATAGTTTTAGTTGTGTGCTAGATCTGTGCCTATTGTACATTATATGAATTTTATGCCTTGTATTGGTGAACTAACTGGTATTATGATTTATTTTACACTTGTGATTATCTTATGAGTATGATGAGTAGGACAGTTGCATAGCCTTACATCTAGTGTTAGTTTTTGTGTTATATACATGTCTTCCTTTTTGGCAGGGTCTCTGGAGTATTGCATTGATCATTACCTGTACCTTGGTTCCACACATTTGACTTATCCATACTCCACCCATTCATCTTGTGAATGAAAAATCCCTAGGGATTTTTCATTCACCTAGGGAAACCCCCCATGATCTTGAGAATTGGTCAAGCTGTCACAAAGCGTTAGTTATAGTGAAATGTCTTTTGTTCCCATGTTTAGTATAAAAATGTTTGAATTCTCTGGAGCAAAATTCTCCACCAACTAGACTCTTTTTCTACTAATGGTTTAAAATTTTGAAATATATTAAACACTTCAAATTTTAATTTTAAAAAGTACACCCACATCTTCCTACTATAGTCATCAACCAATAGATGGGAATACCCGGCACCAATGATTGATGTCAGGTTCATTGGTCCACAAATGTCTGCATGAACTAGCTGAAGGACTTTGGCCGCTCCCCAAGCTTGTCCTTCTTCAAATAGCATTATGTGTTGCTTCCCTGCCTAGCAAGCTCCGCACACACCCTGAATCTTCTGTTGGATGTCAAGAAGTCCATCTACCAACTAAGAGAGGTAGGTTAGGTTGAGGTGCCTATACTACTATTACACAAGTGTACAATTGTTGGATGCACTCTTCGATGCCAATGTATGCTCCTTGACCTATCCAACGTCGACTAATTTGAATATCCCATGATCCTCCACACCATAAAAAAATGGCCTACTGAATCTCCTTGTCAACTATATAACATTTGTGATCACTAAGGATGACAACAAGCTAGGGACAATGTCTCACAATCTGACTAACTAATAGCATATTAAGCTCCAAACCTGGCACACAGTGCACATTAAGAAAAATAGGCATGTTTCCTCCAAAAGAAATCTACACATTTATTTTGCCAACAACTGTATACTCTTCCCCACCACCGAAGATCATTGATTCTTTAGAGGCAAAAGTGTAATCCGTGTATCAAGCCTATCTATGGATGAAATGGAAATATGCACCAAGCAAATGAACTATGGTTATCTGTCGGTTGCTTGGCCATGAATGCATAGAAGGCTAATTCCTTTGTATGTTCAGCAACATGAGACTTTTGTTGAGGTTCTCCCTAGTTGGTTTTATGTTCAATCAACCACTTTCTGTAGAACTTATCTATAAGGCCTACATTCCCACAGTATTGACAACACTCCCTAGGTCTTCACACTTTCACAAACTCTGTGGCTCTAGTTGAGCTCTGATTCCATATCATAGAAATAGGACACAAAGAAACCAAGACTAACGTGGAATAGCTATTGTAATGTATTTTATAGATGAAAAAGTGAAAGCAATCATATAAAGGCTTACAATGAAGTCAAGTTAATCCGCGTTATGAATGTAGGATAGACCAAAAAATACAATAAAGTGAAATAAAGCATAAAAACGCAAAATAACATAAAGTCTAAAGTGACTTTATTAATGCCTAAATCTACTATCTAATTGACCATTATAAACTTTTTTTTACTTTAACAAGTATTTATCTCTTAATTCAACTTGCCTTGCAATTTGAAATTTATTTCCACCAATGACAGATCTGCTTGCAGTAGATGGAGCTCATGGAGAGAAAGGAGGAACACCAACATGAACAGTTTCCCCTTCATTTGAGCATCAACCCTTGATGACTAAGCCATGGCTTCGGTGGTAGAACACTCAGGTATAACAAAACTCAGAAAATGAAATGCAGATTTATCTTGTACCAAATGCCAAGAATCTCAAAGATAAATTAACCTCCACACTATATTCGCCTCCTTGCTTGAAGGGTGATTGATTGCTGGACCAAATAGTTCCTTTAAAGATAGAAATAAACCTAAAATTAACTTTTGAGCAAAGACATTTGAGCCTAAATATTGGACACACAGGGACACATGGATCTCAAGCATCTGACACATGTCCTGCATATGGCACATATCTGAGGCATGGTTGACACATGGGGCCCACATATCCCATGTAACCACATGTCTGACATGTGGAAACACAATGCGATGGGGTAAAGTAGTGTATCCTGTTTCTTAGTTGCGTAGATGCAACTAAAAACATTACCAACAAAACATATCCACATACAGCTAGTCTCTAGAATTTTACCAATGTGTAAAATATATTAATTCCTAAAATGAGTGATAAGCAGAATTTCTGTAAGTTCCAAGGGGATACGAATTTTAAAGAAAAAAAAACAGAAAGATAACTTCAATAAACAGCACCTGTGTACAATATCCATGAGGACAATGATTCCCAACTCGTGGGCTCTGTCAATGAGAGACTTTAGATCATCTGGGGTCCCACAGCGACTACTAACAGCAAAAAAATTTGTGACATGGTACCTGTCAAAACATTCAACATAAAAATCAACAATATATATTTGAAACTTAAAAAATGCTAACCTTAATATATTTTCTTTAAAATTGAATCAACATGGTAGCACAAGTCATATGATACTTCAAAGTCAAACTGTAAAGCAATATGCAAACTCCAAAATAATTAAGCTTGCAAAGGCTTGCAGCTTGTGCTCCAAGAAACATTGAAATACCTACAAATTTAAGTTTGCGTAGATAACCAGAGAAGAAAAAGAAATATATATATTACAGATCTGTTCATGCTACATAAAACACAAGGCACAACAAAGAGAGATGTTTATATTATTAGCATGTATTGCAGACTTACACATACAACTACAGGTATGTGAAGACTACGTCCAATATTTTTTACACAATGGGCAAACCTATGCCCATAAAGAAAGTTATATGGCCATCTCAAACCTCCCACGAAGTCCCTCCTCCAATGATCAAGGCCAAATGGTCATCACTTGTTCTCTTTTAACCATAGTAGCATAATTCGAGTACGAATATGGATACGAATACAATTCGATACGAAAAAAATACGTAACCAAAAAATCCAATACGAATAAAATACGGAAGTAGACTTCTTATATATAATATTTTTAATTAAATATACAACATATCTATAACATTTACATATAGTTAAACATATACAATATTTTTAATGAAATATTACATATCAACCATTAAATTTTAAACTCAAAAAATTTCATTATTTTTTTTAAACAAATTTCTTATAACCAAAATTACTCTTTAAAAAACAAAAATATAATGCCCTTAATGCAAGAGAGAAAACTCTTACTTATTAATAGTTATTAATTATTTTAAAAATAAAGTGAATAATATTTACCACTACTTACCTTTGGAATTAATTAATGAATCTTTAAATTGTGTTAGGGTTAACTTAGAATCTGGAATGACCAAGGATGCAAGTGGTTTTGGGCACATGGTTTTGGTAACCAATAAATTTGGTGTTGCTATTATATTTGCACATTTATTTTCCTTGGCATATTTTGTTCTTATTAAAATGAATTAAGAAGTATGAAATTGAAAGGTAATTATTTTCGTGTTTGAATAATTAAAATTTAGGCTTTTAAAATCAATTTTTAAAATTAACCCGTATCCGTATTACACATAGATCGAATATTCGACGAATTCAAATTTGTTCGGAATTTCCGTACACAAAAGGCCAATACGACCGAATTATGCTACTATGCTTTTAACTGATGTGATTCTGCGTGAGCTCAAGAGGGGGAGTGAGCAAACTCCTTGGACACATATTTCATATCACAGGGTACTCCTGGCATTAAAATAGAAAGAAAAAGGTGCACTGACTAGATCATAGAAGATGTGTCGAATTTTCATGTGGTGGTACATGACATTGTTGGTAGACTTTACCTCCCTCAACCAAACCACACTACTGAACATAACATGAAGAGATGATATTCTTAACATTTTATTATGTAAGTAATTGTCTAAATTCAAAAAAGAAAATTTCATGAGAAAATCACTCGAAAAGTAACAAGTTAAATAAAGACATGTGAAAGTACCCAAAGCTAGCATAGTAAGCATGTTCTTGAATGGCCATGAGTTGGACAGCATTGTAGCCAAGGTCTTTCACACGTGGAAGCACATCATCCCTGAACTCGACATATGTATTAATTTTGGGTTCCTGCAAACAAAATAAGGATCTATTTTAATACACTTTTAAACACCTTAATAAACAAGATAGTTAATTAACACAAAAAAATAATGCATACTACAAGAATAGGTAATTACTCATCCCTTGGTTCAAAAATGGACATGAACAGAACACATAATCACAAGAAATTAATCATCCCTGGGTTCAATGCTGGGAAAAAACAGAACCAAGTCAATGATAGATGTAGACATAGAACTGAAATGAAACTATATCAGTATCCACTGATGACCAAACTAGGCTACTGGGACTGGAAAACATACTGCATAACCATAGAGAAGTTGGGATCCTTCGAAGCAGATTCTAATAAAAATTTGAAGGTAATGTATTAACAGCTCAAAACTCCTAGTTCAGTTGTTTTCAGAACCAATTCAAATAAGAAAGCATGGATACATATAGAGATCTCTGCCAAATTATTCATCAGTCCAACAAAGAAAATGCCATTAGACTGTATCAAAGGGCATGGGCTAAGCATTTACTAAAATACCCCACTTTCTGGCATTTTTTTCCTCTCCCAGTGATTCTTCCAGCATGCATTTGGCAGGAAATCGCAAATGGCAATCTAACCACACCAAAGATGCAATTTCATTACTTCATAAATACAATTTAAGGGGTTTTGAGGGTCTCTGAATCCACCCAGATCATCAAAAATGCAAATCCAAGTTATCCAACAACTGATCCTTCAGATATTAAAGATCTGTCATTACAAGATTCCCGCTAGTGTGGGGCATTTTAGTTAAAGCTTAGACAATCATCTTAAAGCTGCATGTTTTCACACAATTTGAACTTTGACAGAGAATGTGTTACATATGCAAACTGTAGCTTAAGAATTCATGCAAAATCAGTTGAGCAACAGTCCCAGAATGACTAACTTGTACAAGAGCTTCAAACTTTTTTTGGTAGCATGGATGTAACTGCTTACAATTTTTATTTGCTAGTCACCACTAGCTTTCTGAGAAATGATGTTTTCGCTTCATAACACCTCAAGAAGACTAGATCAATCTTCAGCATATCAAATCCAGTCTGCAGACTGGAATTGGAGGCCTCTGGAGTAAAGACAAGAAACACAAATTGGGCTTGTTGCCTACTAAATTGTACTTAGTTGGATTTCAAGTGAGCCGGCAAAGTTTGAACAAGGATACTTGTTCATGATCAGTTTTCAGAAATCCTTCAGGCCTTCTAGGCCCCGTTTTCTTTCTCTCCCACATGTTCATACACCCTTTGGGGGAATTGTAATAAAATGTACTAACATGCTGAATTTTTGTAAAGGACTAAGCTTGATTTTTTCTAAGCAGCATCGAGAGCCATTCTTTGGGAGAATGGAGTTGCCTTATTAGTTACCAGGAAATTAACCCAGTCTGGGACTGGGACCTCAGCCTGGGGCTGAGGGCCATTCTCTGGGAGAAAGGAGGCACCTGATCAGTTACTAGGAATTCAACCCAGTCTAGGACTGGGACCTCATCCTGGGGTTGAGGGCCATTCTCTGGGAAAATGGAGGCACCTGATCAGTTACCAAGAAGTTAACCGAGTCTGGGACTGGGACCTCAGCCTGGGGTTGAGGGCCATTTTCTGTTTTATTTTGCAGGTTAGATGAGTTTTAATATCAGTAATAAACTTCAATACATGAACATATAAAAACTTACGTAAAATTTAAACTGTAATAAAATTTAACAACATAACTTTCATCTCTTTCAACTTAATGCTCTGCTGGTCACTGCGTTAAAGTTGATCATAGAGATGTTTTTCCAAATGTCATCTACAGAAAAATAATCATGTGCAGTAAACTCAATCTCAAATACACTACAGAAGATAAAGAATCATAACCATTCGTTGGATCCGCCTTATACTCAAATAGTTCTGGATTTGATCTTCTCACTGAAAGGACAAGTTAAACCAATGTTATCAGAACCGGACCGGTCATCGAACCGGCGAAGCCCAAAATGTGAACCGGACCGGAAACCGGACCGGAACCGGAAAAAAACCGGGTAAA
>LPNX010969286.1:466172-480773 GCA_001517045.1 Pseudotsuga menziesii
AGTTAAACTAGTTAAACCATATACGTGCCTTGAGAGAGAGAGTGTAGGTAGAAGTGAACAGACCTCAGATTCTCCAAAATATTAATTCAATCACATTGATCCATAGTCCTACTGCTGAAGATGACTTACACAAATAGAAGCAGAGGAACGCAGGCAACCATAAAGGAACACAGGCAACTGGCAGACAGAGTCACACGCAGACAGTCATAGAGGAGGCAACCGGCAGAGGAACACACAGACATCTGTAGAAGAATGCAGACAGCCGCAGAGGAAACAGCAAGCAGACAGTCCGTCGAGAAAACAGTTTCCAGTGGAAAAATACATGCAAGCGAGTGAGGCAGGTGCAGAACCAACAGGCAAACAGCTGGTAGGCAAACAGTGATGTGGATCAAACACGTGAAGAGGATCACACGAGAATAAAACCGCACAGATCTTGGAAGATGGTGGGATCAGCCTGTGGAGTTGTTGGGCAGAGAAAACGTGGCCAGCAACAGGCTCAGTTTGCGAAGCAGACAGGCAGGCAGGCCATTATGAACCCGCAGGCACTCGTGTGGAGAAATTGCAGATAGCTGTGAAGAAGAAAAAGAAATTGCAGTCAGCCATGAACCGTGAAGGAGAAAACTAGCAGACACCCATGAATGAGAAATCGCAGAGGTCACCCAAGACAAAGAGATCACGCGTGAGGAAAAATCACAGAGATAGATAGATCATAAAAGTAAGCTTTCGTTTATATATATGATAGGAACAAGTTAAGAGATAAAATAAAATTTAGGTGATCCAAAAGTAAACGGTTATGAAATAGCAAAAGTCCAAAGGTTTTATTATAATAAAACCAATAAAAAATGAGTAATTGGTCCAAAAGAACTAATAAGGGTAGTCCAAAGATTTAGAATAACTTAGGAACGGGAAAGTGGTCCAATTAAAACATAATATAAAAATAAAACCAAAAAGTAATCATGACATAAGACTTTAATGGTTCACAAGTCTTTATTAATAAAATCATAAAGATTTTACTAATAAGACTAACAAATAATTAATTAAAGATAAAGTCATAAAGTGAAAGGCCGCAAGTCCAACCTTAAGTGGATAGTCCAAAATCATATGTGGGTCAAAGGGTCCTTTTAACAAAACATAAGGTAACCATAACAATACAAGGTCCAATGGTATTTAATAAACAATTACGTAAATACACTCCATAAAATAGGAGTCATCAACCACAAGATCAAAGTGAACCATAAAGGTGGACAAGCATTCAAATAGGACCAACAAGACCAAAGTCTTTTCTCTCTCTCAAGATACATAGTTTTTATATATTTTGCCATCACTGTATAAGGGGGGAGATCCAAACGGATGGTACAATCCTTTTTTCCTTAACACTGCTCCTAAGGGTTAGGTGCTAGGGACATCGTCAAGGGATGGCCAGTCTCTTAAGAAGCAATCTAGCAATAACCGATTAGGAGAGGGGACATCATTATCTTCCATTCTTAATGAATAGCTTTCAGCCTTAGGCTGAGTTTCAGTCTCACACTGAATCATGTTGATCAATCCCTAGACCTTGACCGGGTCCCCCATTCTCTCGCAGAATGGTTCTCAGTACTAAGTTGAGTTTCAATCTCACACTGTAAGTTGATCAACTACCTGCAGGACCTACTTGGACATTGTGTCCCTAGTCCCATACCAAAATATATCTCTGCCTCTACCTGCAAGCTCTACTTGGACATCACATCCCTGGTCCCAGACCAGTATACCCTAGAGGCATATAGGGGCCCTAGCCACATGCTAGGGGCTTTGCCATGGCATCAACCTGCTTGGTCCTAGACCAAGAACCCCAAGAGACTACTGGGGGCCCTAGGGTACCTTCTAGGGTCTTACTCTATCCTAGTCAACTGACTAGGAAACCATTCTCTAAGAAGGGATCTCACAGCTGCACTAACTTTAACATTTTCTAGGAGAATGGAGGCACTTGGTCAATTACCAAGTAATCGATAATGAGTCATCAGATGTAGCCTGGGGCTGAGGCACCTGGTCAGTTACCAGGTCATCACCATAAGCCCTGGACTGGGTCTGGGAAAGTGATGCACTCCTCGCCTTGATCTATGGGCTATGAGACCTTCTCCAGGGACTAGCTACCCCTGTTTGAGAGACCTAGCATTTGATATTGGTGGCAACAAGGAGATCAAGATAAAACATTTAATAATCCTCCTTATTTACGAAGATGCACTTTGAGTGGGCATGAATGGACCATGGGGACCTTGTAGAACCCTTGAGATGGCTTGTTGTGGTCACAAAATCACTTGAAGGACCAAGAAACCCTAGCACAACTTGTATTGGTCCAAGTGACCATCAAATGAAGGTCCAAGTGTCTCAAAGACAAAGACCAAAAGACCAATGAACCACAAAAGATTAAAAGTCAATGGTCAAAGATGAAAAAGAATGGAAGCCCTAATGTCAACTTCCTAATTATATGGAAACACCATATGTTTGATGGAATATAAATAAAGAAGCACTTCAACTCATTCCATCATCATCCATCATCATTTGGACTGCTCCAAAAGGAGAAGTTGTGGTTGAGCTCTTCTTCTCTCCTATCGCAGCTCTCCAAGGTACAAGGACAACTATCTTCTACTTTCTTTAGTCTCAGTGACTCTCTGTTGGGGTATACTTCTCTTCTACCTAACATGACAAGTCTAGGTAGTCACTAGGGCTCTTTTTTGTGCTCTTTTCCTTCACAGAAGCAGCAACAAGAGGAGCATTCACGGAGTAGCAGCAAGAGGCTACACACAGTAACGATGGTGAGGAGCAGTCACGGAGTAGCAGCAAGAGGCTACACACAGTAACGGTGGTGAGGAGCAGTCACGGCTGCCCTAGTTGGGTTGTCATACATGCACACTAGCCCTGTTAGGGCTCTCCTTTGAAAATCCGAGCCCTAATAAGGTTGTCCTACAGTAGCAGCAATCCACCAACAGACCTCCGTGAGGTGGCAGCAGTGATAACAGTCCTCGGTGGCAGCAGCAGGTACAGTCCACGTGGCAACAGCAAGTCATTGGTAGCAACAGTAAAATGTGAGCCTGCTAGGACTTCCACAGATCCACTTTTTGTATAGACTGAAAGAACATAGTCTGTTGGGTAAACTTTATCTACATTCATCTCAGAGTTCTGTGATCAAATTATCTCTGCTCATGTACAAACTCAGTCATCTCATTTAGAGGATGAATTATTAATGCTTTGGGATTTTTTTCCTTAAAAGGTTTCCCTGTGAAAAATCTTGTGTTCAATTGTGTGGATGTTAGTTTTACTGTTGCATATGTTCTACTACTGTTAAAATCTCAAGTACTATCTCTATTACATTCTGCAAATTTTTAAAATATCATACACATGTTAAAATTCAACATCTAGAACTTAAACATCAATTTGATCATTCCAAGGTGTTTATTCCTTGTTAATTATGCACTGCTAAACAATTTGTGTATAATTTTTGAGTTTTTGACCCGCTCCTCTAAAGTTGGAATGGTTGTCTTGGTGGTTAGGCCTTGGGAGGTTATTACAGTTCATGTGTCAATGTATATTACCTTCCTAGGCATTAAAATTGACTAATATGGACATCTGCTAGGTCCACCTAGGTTTATTTTTATTTTTCGAGAGTAAATTTTTTAACCTGTCAAAATTGGTTAACATTTTTAAAAGTTAATTAAAAAACTTTCAAATGTAACAAAAGTGTGGTTAGGAAGGGGATTTTTCCATGGGGTGCTCGTTTTCTAACTCAAAGCACCCACTTTAACCCTTGACCCGCTTTTCTCAGTGTTTAAGTGATTATTTTTCACTTCAATGACTTTTTGCTCAAAAAACACAAAAAAGTGTCAAAAAATGGGAAAATATCCAAAAAAAATTCCTAAATCAAAGGAGACATGTCGGGAACATGTACCGTGAGTTGGCAATGTAACTAAAGGCTAAGGTGAGTTGATTGAAGGCAAGATCAAGTCAAGTCGGCATCAAATATTGACATGGCGACTTTATCTAAGAATGAGGATGCACCCTCTCTTCGAAGGGGAACACATTGGGTTATGTGGCACGATTGTATTAGCTCAATGGGCATCCGAAGGAGGAGGGCATCTCTCTTGGAGATGTGGCACCTTCTCCATGAGATCCATCCCAACAACATCCCACTATTCTCTTGTAACTCGACTTGAACTTCACTTGAAGGGTGCATCCCCCTTGGGCTCCTTTGGCTATTAAAGTAAGGTAATTATCCTTAATTCGTCATGAACTGTGAAACATCTACTCCTGTTGTAATTATCTTTGAATATTTTGCTTAATGAAATAACGATTTGGAGGTCAATGTGGTGTCTTATGTCCAGTTGGATGAGCATTGTTTCATGTGTGTATTGAAGTAACTGTAGGTTCTATTTTATGCATTTGTAGCTTTTTTGTCAATCTTTAGCCTAATGAAGTATTAGGATTAATCAATAGGAATGAATAGTGTTGCTTCATTTTCATTTAAAATATCTATGTTTAAGAATTGGGATTTTGCATACTTATTTGCCTATGAGTATGCTCTCCTTGTGTTATCCACTAAGTTTCACTTAGGGAATTTTTCAAGTGAGCCACCAAGGATCGAAACAAATCATATGTTCTTACTCAGTGCTCAGAAATTCCATGCTTTCATCAGGGCCAGTTGTGGTCCCTTTTTCGCATGTTCACACCCCCTCGGGGGAATTGTAATAAATGACATAGCATGATGGTTTCTTATGTAAAAGGCTTGGCCTTCTTGGAACTTGGTCATCAAAGTGATCATCCTTAAGTGTTTTTTCCCCTCGTTCATTATATGACTTTTTTTAAGCGACATATAATTTGCAAGTTTTTCACTCAAAATCCTCCAAAGTCGGGATGGTGAAGTTGGCGATTATGCCTTTGGAGGGTTATTAAATCCTAGGGTCTATGTAATATACCATACTAGACGTATTCCCAAAGTTTCGTGGACATGCCCTAAGTCCCCCCTACGATTTTTTAATATTTAGCTTTTTAATAAAACCATCAACAAGGTGTATTTTAATTGTAAAATTTCAAAAGGTCAAAAAGTGGTCCTAGGGAGCCAAATTTTACGTGGAGGTGCTCATTTTCAAACTCAGAGCACCCACCATACCCCAAAACCCACTTTTCCTAAGTTTTAAGTAATTATTTATCACTTAAGTGAAATTCCCTTCAAAAAAGGCAAAATACGAATAAAAAATTTTAAAAAGGGAAAATATGGAGGAAAAACACGTCCCTAAATCAGGGGAATTTGTCCCATACATGTTCCAAGTTAACTAAGGATGATGTTGGGGCTAATTGGAGACCAAATGAAGATCCAGTCGGCTTGATTCCAAACAAATCCATGAGGGGGCGAATTTCTCCTTGGAGGGGCACATTTATCGATGAAAAAGCTCACCTCTTGTTGTATACGTGTCACAGAAAGAGGGGGGGTGACCTACCTTGTGAGAGGTGGCGCCAACCACCTCTAGTTCACTCTAGTTCGCCCCCAATCATCTCAAAAAGCTCCAACACTTGGAAAATTCGCCCCCTTAGGGCTTGCTCTCATTTTCCCTATTTAAGTGGAGGCTTTCTTCGTCATTTGGGAGGATGTATTGAACCTCTGCCCATTGTACTCTTGTTTTTGCATATTTGTTAAATAAGATTGAAGGCATAGGAGGCTAATTTGTGGCATTGCATTGTGAGCTTGTAACTTGGTTAATTTTGAGGTGAAATCGGTTGAATCTCATGCTTTCTTTTTGTCAAATAATGTGTTTAGATCTAGTTTATTTTGAATAAGTATTTGTTGCTGTCAATTTACTTATTTGCATTTCATTACCAGAATATTGTAAGAGCAACAGACTGTAGTTGGTTATACTTATGTTCTCTTGTTTTTTTGTTGATGAGATTGACTGGATTAACCTTGTTTGTATGAGAAATTGTCTAGATTTTGCAGGATCATCTTAGGTAGAAGGGTCTTGGAGCTCGGTTGCATCTACTTCTTTTCTACAACATCAATTTTGTTGTCTTTAACATCTTTGTTTTGCATATCCTTCTCTCCTTCACTTCTTTCAAGCACGGGCTTGACGATTTCTCTCTTCTCCTCTAAAAAATCAATCTCTTTTCTTGGTTACTTTTTCTCTATGCTTAATAAAATTAGATACATCAATCTGATATCTGAAATCTGATTTTAATTATGCATATATATCAAATCTAAGTTCCTTTAAAATGTTTCATTTCAAGCTAGATGCAAATTAGTCTCTCAAAGTGTCTTTTTACAATCAAAAATCACAATTTTCGAGCATTTTGAGTAGTGTAAATTATTTGTTTTGTTTTGACTGATTTGTGACATTCTAATATCTTTCACTCGCTGGTTTTTAGCAAGTTTTAAGAAATGGAGGAGGACATATTGCTCAAAAATCAACTTTCAGGTCACCCGGGACACCAAAATTTCCTTCCTTCATCCCTTTTCTTCATTCCTTTTCTCTCTCGGCAATCTTGTAAGCCTTTCGATCCTTTTTTAAGGATCAAAGAGCATTTTTAATTCAGATTTTCATCATATTGTAAAGTTCATTAATAAAGAAAGCAGGTGGTATACACAGCGCCCACACTCCATCCCCCCTAGGGGGATTCGCAATCTCCTTTATGATTTGTTTTTTACTAATCAACACATGCACACACTCCGCCTTCTAGAAAGGTTGTATAGGTTAGTTCATTTTCTTTGATTTCATCTTTAAATAAGTAATAATTTCATACCCGACTCGCTACCACGAAGTATGCTCTCGCCACCAACCAAAGGCTTTTTGTTGATTATTGGTGGATGATCAGAAAGTGACACATAGTTTGTGTTCTTTATTTGTCATTAGTTTACTTGTTTTACAAACATCTTCGCAAGGTACAAGCCTATGATTTCGAGATCGAGTATGTGAAAGGTAAGACTAATGTAGTAGCTGATGCATTATCCAGGCGTCCAGCCCCATTATCTCTCAGTAGTATATCCACGGATTGGAGGGCACTTCTCTTAGTGCAATACTCCAAAAATAAATTCGCTTGCGAATTATTGGACGGGCAAATTCAGGATGACAGGTACAGGATTGTGGATGACATCATCTATTACAAAGACAGGATATACCTCGTTCCAGAATCCACATTGAGGAAAAAGATCATTCAGGCAGCCCACGATTCTCCTTTATCAGGGCATCAAGGTTTCTTAAAGACCTACAGGCAGATCAGAGAGAGGTTCTCATGGAAGGGCCTCAAGGGGAAGATTATGCAGCATGTCCGAGAATGTAGCATCTGTCAGCAGAACAAGATTGAGAACACCCATCCAACAGGGTTACTCCAGCCACTACCAATTCCAGAACAGAAGTGGGAGAGCATCTCCATGGACTTTATTTCAGGCTTGCCCAAGGTCCAAGGGCGAGATTGTTTATATGTAGTAGTTGACAGACTAACCAAGTTTGCACATTTCTTCTCGATATCATCAGACTACTCGGCAGCTCAAGTAGCTGAGTTATTCTTCAGGGAGGTCTTCAGGTTACGCGGGTTACCTAAGACCATTGTCAGTGATCGAGATAGCAGATTCACGGGTGCCTTCTGGCAAGAGCTGTTCAGATTGGTGGGGACCGAACTGGCTACTAGTACGAGTTATCATCCCCAGAGTGACGGGCAAACAGAAATAGTCAACAAGTGGATTGAAGGGTACTTAAGGAACTATGTAGCAGGGCAGCAACGAACCTGGATCAAATGGCTACACCTAGGAGAGTATTGCTACAATACTACCTATCACATGTCTATTAGGATGACTCCTTTTAAGGCATTATATGGTTACGAGGCCTTGGACTATGCAGATTTGGCATTTGGAGATAGTAGGGCTCCTAAGGCTCAGGATTGGATACAGGACAGTCAAGACATTCTGAAAATATTGAAGGAGAATTTACAAACAGCCCAGAATCAACAGAAGTTGTATGCCGACAGACATAGGATTGAGCGGAGCTTTGAGGTAGGGGATTTAGTGTACTTAAGGCTCCAGCCTTACAGACAGTCCTCACTTAAGAAGAAAGGAGCAGAGAAGTTAAAACCCCGCTTCTATGGACCATACAGAATAATCAGGAAAGTGGGAGAGGTGGCATATGAACTAGAACTTCCACCGGAAAGCAAAATTCACAATGTGTTCCATGTATCTAATCTGAAGAAAACCCTTGGGCAACACATCGCTCCATCCACCGAATTGCCTCCTTTAGATGATGAGGGACTGCTGATACTGATTCCCGAACGGATCATACAGACTAGAGAGAGGAAGCTCAGGAACAGGATAATCAGAGAATACTTGGTTCAATGGAAGGAACTACCGCCAGAGGATGCCACCTAGGAAGGTGAACAAGTATTGCAGCATCCCAGTTTGAAGTTGCTTGAGGACAAGCAATCTCAAGCGGGGAGGACTGTAATGTCCCCTTCCAATTAGGCCTTGGGGCCCAAAACCGCTAACCTATGTGATTCATGTGGGTTCGAGCGGTTACTGACAGCTAGGGGATCACCTAAGGACTGATGCCATCCATAGAAGATCTAGGGCATCATCATTAGGTCAAGAAGGGCCACTGGGGCCAAAGGCCACCTTCGTGCATGTCATCCCAGCATTATTTAATGATGCATGCACTCTTTAAGTCTCCATCCGCATGCATGCAAGTCAACGTCAAATTAGAAGATAAAGTGACCTAATTAGGTCAAAGATTAGGGTTTTCGCAGTTGAACATTATAAATAAAGGATAAAGCAAAACGGAGACTTCACTTTGGATTATGATTATTTTTGGGAGCTCTTGGATAGCAGCACAGCGTGCCACACGGCAGTTGGGGTTGGAGACGGAGTCTTCAACTAACGGGATTTCGGCAGTAAAACATCTGTCCTAGTCTTATTCAGGGTAAGCCATACAGGTTCACCACTTGTTCTTCATTCATTCATCAGTTATCTAGCATATGGTATAGATCGTTGCAGGGACATGTGTGCAGCCGTAAAGGGGGGGTTTTCAGCCGGAAAGCCCTAATCAGCTGTGGGGCCTTCAGATCTCAGTTTCCTTCCAAAACTCAGGCACCATTCTCATCATCAGCATCATACTCCGGTACCCGGTGATTATCAGATCCATCCGTGCTCATCCGGAACAGTTATCAGCAGTTTCGGGATTCCAGGGGCGTGAGCAGCTGTCTCTCAGAAGCAAGTCGCTATCCTGCCTAGAGGACTCAGAAATCACTCTTGTATCAAGCATTCTCTCCGGCATGGGAAGGCTACCAATCCTGCAAATCGGCAGCTTCATCGGACACCTCCTTCATTGATAACGTCACCCTTTTCTGACTAGGGTTCTTGCTGCTGGGGGTTCACTGGGAGCAGAAGAGGTCTGCCCATCTCCGATCCAGTTCTCGGGGCTTGCATACTTTATCCGAAGCAGTTTCACCGGTTTATCAGTGGTAAGTGTTCATTCTATCTCACAAACCAACCCTAATTTTTCCTATAAAATAGGGATTTTTGCATGGCAGTTTACATGCCCAGTTGTATCAGCCTTTTTGCTTAGAGATAGAAAATATCGGGATTTGGGATATTTCACCATGGTTATATCAAATGCTTGCTATTGAGTAAAGTTTAAACAATATGGATGAGGAAAGAGCTCAGATTTCCAGTGAATATCCTTCCATTAACTTCTCAAACATCCCGAGTTTTCCTAATTATCATAATGGTGAAGATATATCTGATCATCTACCTATCTTTCGGGGAAATAAGCATGTAGAGTTCCGACATGTCAAATATTTTCTTAAAATTCTGGCCGAGTTCAATGTTTTGTATGAAGATAATATGATGGAGATGTTTGGTAGTACTCTACGAGGAAATGCTTGTGAATGCTATCTCAATGGTCTGCCAAATAAAGGTATTACTTCCCTTTCAAGCTTCCTTAGAATATTCTTGAGGCAGTGGCATACAGGACAGACTGACATGGAAGATTTAGACAAGTTCTTGGAAAGGTTCCTTTCTGCTTGTTTTCCCTGGATAGAGTATCATGAGGAAGACCGTAAATTATCTCGTCTCATCGGGATAGGAAATGATAGGTATTGGGTGCTACCTCCAAGAAATCACAATGAAAAAGAAATCCATGATGATCCCATCGAGTTTGTGCATGAAGAGCCATTAATTGAACATATTAATGAAGACCGGCCTCATGTCACATCAACAGAGAAAAGTGATGATTGGGAACGCATTCATGATTATTTCAGTGATGATGATCACATTTGTACTCCAGATCAATCTCAGGATGAAACCATTATAGAATCTTATAATGAAACTTATGATGAAAATTGTAATGTACATGATGGGACTCCTACCTGTTCTCCAAATAATGATAATAGTCTGGATGGTTTACTGCCTTGTGACCTTTTTTCTGAAGAAGATGAGTATGAAGAGTGTGGACCACCTAACCAACTAGGTGGCCAACCATGCACCATGTGCATTGAAGATGAGAAAGAAGTACCTAGAGAAGTTTTTTTTCAAGTGAGGTAGCTCTTCTTCTTATCTTTTCTCCATGAAATTTTCACACCCCTGTGGGGGTATTGTAATGATATGTCAGCATAAAGGTCTAGTTTTTGTAGAACTTGGTTACCTAGCACCTTATCATTAGGGAAGTCCTTTCATCGAGTGTTTTTTCCCTTAAATAATTAAAATTCATTTTTAGTGATTTTAATTATCTGATTTTTTCACTCAAAAATACCTGCAAAGTGGTGAAAGGCGTTCTAATGATCGAGTCCACGGGGCGACTAAGGCGTAGGAATGTTCTATGTAACCATGCTAGACACTATCCAAAGTCTTGCAGAATTTCATTAGGTTTGAAATATCCCAAATACTGATATTCTCTAATGTTCTATGATAGTGCTGACTCGCACACTCAACCTTATACAAATTTGCAAAATAACTGTGCATGCAAACTTGCCATGCAAAAATGCCCTAAAATATAGCTGAATTAGGGTTAGAGGTTTGCAGAGAGAAATTAACACTTACCACTAATATTATGGCTGATAATGAGAATGATGCCCGAGTTTCGGAAGGAAACTGAGATCTGAAGGCCCAACAGCTAATTAGGGCTTTCTGGCTGAAAACCCCCTCTTACGGCTGCACACGTGTCCCTGCAACGATCTATACCATGTACTAGATAACTGATGAACGAATGAAGAACAAGTGGTGAACCTGTATGGCTTACCCGGAATAAGACTAGGACAGATGTTTCACTGCCGAAATCCTGTTAGCTGAAGACTCCGTCTCCAACCCCAACTGCTGTGCTGCACGCTATGCTGCTATCCAAGAGCTCCCAAAATAATAATAATAAGCATAAGTAAGTCTCCTCTTGCTTTACCCTCTATTTATAAAGTTCAACTGCGCAAAACCTAATCTTTGACCTAATTAGGTCACTTTATCTTCTAATTTGTCGTCGACTTGCATGCATGTCACTTTATCTTCTAATTTGCCGTTGACTTGCATGCATGCGGAGGGAGACTTAAATAGTGCATGCATCATTAAAATAATGTTGGGATGGCATGCATGTCATTTTTAGGGTTCGCATGCATCTCACTTTTAGGGTTTGCATGCATGTCACTTTTGGGAACATTACAGTCCTCCCTTGCCAAAGATTGTTTGTCCTCAAGCAGTGCCAACGCAAATCCACAATCAATCAACTGAACCAACTAAATCCGGGGATGATCCCAGGGTCCCAAATTATCCTAGGAGATCTGCAGCACCCTCTACTCAAAACACTGCACTGTACGGTACAATCACCAGAGACCTCCTGAAAGCACCCTCTAGCAATCACTAAACGGTCAGTCACTGTAATCCCAAGGTCCCAAATCAATCTGAGAATTGCAGAGGTCAAAATGCATCCGCCACTACCCTGCATAGTATCGACACAAGGAGCATCATGTAGACTCCCAAGTAACGCCATTAGTAAACACTGTATCCATTCCTCATAAGGTCTTCCACCTAGATCCCAATGCAAACTTGTGCATATTTCTTCCCAAATATCTGAAGGCTCTTGTGGAATTATACTCTTGGCTAGGAATGTCTTCCCAAGAATTGCCCACTCAATAGGACACCAATTCTTAATCTCTCTCATTCCATCAGAATTATTGACAGTGTTGTCATTATCTTCAAGATTGAATAGAAGTAAGACTTCCTCTTTAGTCATGGACCTGTGAACCTGTTGCTTATCAACAACTCTTGCTGCACGACCCTCCTTTGCTACCTGCCGCTTATATATTTTTTCCTCCATTGTTCCATGTGCAACCAAGCGGTAGGCATAAACATGCTTTGTCTGTCCAAATCTCCATACACGGAAAAGACCCTGAAGATCATGTATTGGATTCCAAGAACCATCCACAATTATCACACGATTGGCTGCCGGAAGATTTATACCCAATGATCCAGCTCTAGTTGATATTAAAACACACTGGACTTTTTTGTTTGAAGGATTATTAAATTTCTCTACTAGTTTTTGCCTTTGAGCTCCACTTGTGTGTTCATCAAGCCTGTACCATTCTTTTCCCTGCCTCCAGTATTCGTCTTTCTTTCCATGCCGAGGTAATTTTGTCAAGAATGACTCAATGAGATCTAATGTACTCAAGCTCTGGCTGAAAACCAGTGCCTTGTCACCTCGCTCAAAGCTCATGGCGAGGAGATCTAGCGACAAGACCATCTTACCACTGTATTCAGTTTTTTCATAAGCTTTATCTGGAATAATGTCCTCCCACCACTTATCAGCTTGTGGGGGCACCTCTTCCAAAACATCATTGTCTTTGTTTTTGCTTGTCCCTTCCACTTTTCCTTTCAACTTATCTCCATTCAAGAAGTCTTGATCTGTATCATCATCGCTGAAACTACTGTCCAAAACGAAATTCTCAATTATGTCATCATCTTGTTGAGAGTCTATGTCTTCTTTGGCTATTTGCAGTAACCCTGGATGATTCCATATCTTGGCTAAGGAATGGTATGCATTGAAGAAGCATTTCCTATGTGCCCCTTTTACCAATGCATTCTTGTCATTCTTCATAAACCCATGAACTTCTAAGAATCTGATGTATAACTGCCGCTGTAATGGGGAAAGTTTTACAGATATCACATATACACGTTTTGGAGGAAGCTCATCCTTCATCACATTCATGCCCATACGTTGTACAAAACCTTTTAACTGTTCATATAAGACATGTGATCTCTGATTCATTATTTTCACTTCATCTGCGGTTGAATTAGCATGCTGCCCATTTTCTATAGGATTTTGGAACTGGTTTCTGAACTCTGGTTGTTTTCCCAGAAATCCTTCTCTTACAAAGTCCACCGTACAATAGTATTCCATCAAATTATTTTGTAAAGGAGAACCGTTCATTGCAATTCTGCGTTGGGTCTTCA
This sequence comes from Pseudotsuga menziesii, assembly GCA_001517045.1. Taxonomy (NCBI): domain Eukaryota; kingdom Viridiplantae; phylum Streptophyta; class Pinopsida; order Pinales; family Pinaceae; genus Pseudotsuga; species Pseudotsuga menziesii. The sequence continues at coordinate 479,608 of LPNX010969286.1, forward strand.
CTTGTTTTAATGCTCGAGTTATATCAGCCTTTGTGTTTTTAATCATGTGTGCCTCATCACAAATGAGTAAATCAGGACCACTCTGCAAAGCCTTACAAATATCATCTGTAACAGACTTTTCTTTCACATATTTTCCTAAAGATAAGTTTCGAAATGCTGCATAGCCTATTAGTAGAACTCCACCCTTTTTCTTCCATTTTGTTAATAACTTTGCTCTCTCGGTGTTCTCCCTAGAAACATCCTCAAGCATGAAAACTGGTAATGGGTCCAAATCGAAAGGTCGCCACTTGGCAAATTCTTGTCTCCAGTTATGTAGAACATTCACTGGTGTCACAATAAGGGCAGTCTTCAAACCTAGATCCACGGACTGCATAATAGTGTATGGAAAAGTTATAACCTGCAATGTCTTTCCAAGTCCCATTTCATCTACCAAAATTCCATTCAGATGATTGTTGTATAATGATACCAGCCATCTCAGACCATTCATCTGATATTCCCTTAATTTGCCACCTTCCAATGTGCACGGTTGCTCATAGATATTTTCTTTCACACTGTGAGCCATGAGGTAGTATTTCTCATTGCTTTCCAGATAATGCTGTCCTTGATCATTCCCTTCTATGGCAACAGAACCCAAGTCATTTTCATTGGCTTCACTACCCATTCGAGTCTCATCCATTTCATCTTCAAGGTGCTTTGCCCTCACTTTCTGCTCTCGAAGTTTCAGTCCAAGCTTCTGAAGGTATCATTCAGTCTCTTTTAAACGCTGCTCTACACGATCTGATTTTGCATCCTGCACCATCCGAAGATACCCTTCCACATCATTGTTCTTCAAAAGGTTGATCTTCTCCCGTTGGAACCTTTCAACCTTCTCGCGATGTGCTCTGTCTTTTCTTTTATGGAATTCCTTGACAAAACGATTGAAACCTTTGTAGCGTTCTCTCTTAATCTTGTACCAGTCCTCCATCCTTTCCTTGTGAGTTTCTAGTTCACTAAAAAATTCTTTCTGCCTCTCTCGAATTCGCCTTTGTCGTTCCTCCTTCATTTTCAGTTCAAGTCTTTCTAATTGCTTCATGCGTCTTCCAGGTTTATTTTTCTTCATTGTTCTTAAGTTATCAATATCAGACGTGATTGGCTTGAAAAAATCATGTAAGAAATCCCTGCGTAAC
>LPNX010969286.1:483573-498946 GCA_001517045.1 Pseudotsuga menziesii
TTATGGTTTGCATGCATGTCACTTTTGGGAACATTACAAGGTTTTACCTAGGATTTTTTAATTTTTGGTGATTAAAAAATGTCCCTTGGCATAAAAATGTTGTAATAAAAAGAGTGTGAAATGGCATCTAATGCTCACGGATTGGGGTATGGGTATTCAAAATCAATGGCATGAGTCCTCCTACACCCATGGGCAAAGTTTGAAGTCATTCGGACAGGTCTTGCTAAGGTTTTGGTCATGTTTTCCAAAGTCAGTCAAGGAAATCAGGGAAATTGGCAATTAATTAGCAAGCCAAATTTTGGAAAAGTACCTAAAGTCACTTAGAAGGGAAAATTAAGTTTCTAAGTGTTATGTTATGTTCCTAAAGTGACTTTAGAAGAAATAAGGCCCCCCCCCATGCAAGTGTTTCACAAGAATGAAGATGTCACCAAAGGGGGGGCACCCTCCCTCTTCATGGAAATTGAGATATTTAAATATAAGCCAAAGTAAGGGGTCCCACTTTGGTGGTCCCCCTCTTAGGGCCTAGAATGAGGATTAAAAATATTAGATGGGAGTTTCTGTTGGACACACTAGGAACACAGAGAGGGGGGGTGAATCTGTGTGTGCAGTCTTTATTACTTTTCAACTTTAATAATCAACAACTTATTCAATATTACGCATTATCACATTATCATTATATCGACATCAGCATTTTTATCATCATCATATCATAATCATCACATAGAAAGCATAGCAACACAATACACAAGATTTTTACGTGGAAACCCAAGTCCTGGGGGGAAAACCACAGAAGCCTTTTTAAAATAGTTTTCCAGAAATAACTGGAAGGAAGAAACAACCCCCTTATTACAAAGACTTCAATTTTCCAACTGCAACTGGAAGGAGGATACAACCCCCTGATTTACAGGCTATGACCTGAAGGAAGCTGCAACTCCCTGGTTCTCCGGCTTCAACTGGAAGGAGGCTACGACCCCCATTTCTTGCCCCGTCCTACCACCTTGATAATAGGATAGAAATTGTTGAACCACAACCGCACTGATCCTGCAGACCTGCTAATCAACACCTTTACCACACTGCACAACCTGTACCACACTGCACAACATATACCACACTACAAAGCCACTGTCACTACTAACCACTGCTCATCCTCTAAATCACTACTCATCAACCAATCACTGTCCACTGTATCACACTGCTCATCAACTAGTACAATGAACCTGTCCAATCAATATGTTTCTCACATCAACCAACTAAGTCAATATGAGTCTGCACACTAAACTTATTCCACCTGGGTCAAACCAACTGCTCATACAACTCGGCCAATCTGAGTCAAAACAACTGCACATAAGGCAACTTGTGCCAATCTTGCTCAACTATACCAAGATACTCGTGTACCTTATTGAAGATCACACGATGAAGAAAAAGTAGAAAAACCAAAAGAAACTCTAGATCCTGTCATCACATAGCCCTCGTAACAAGCTTTCCAACGAGCCAAGAATTTTGTAATTTCGATTCCGTATGAGAAAGTCATGCCAATTTTAGTGAAGATACCCAGAAATTTTTCTATCACAAAATTTCGCACTGTTATCCAAGAGTTGCGAAATTCCTAAAAGAATTGATCATGAAAAAATGAAATGTTTGATATTCTATTTATATAGGTTGTGGAGAAAAATTATTACCTTGGACCAACATGCAATTCAAAATTACAAATAATTAAATTTTTTTTTGTTTGGTTGGCTCACCCAAAAAGGTGGGGTACACCAACTTCAAAAATTCATATCTCTTCAACCGTAAGGAGTTAGAAGCAATGTTCCCCCAAGTTTCCGGGACGCGGGGGTGCGGGAGCAGGGAAACGCACATTGGGGACGTGTGGAGACCACCCCCAAATTTTAGCGAAATTCGGGGGGGGCGTCCAAGTCTTAATAAAAAATAATATTTTAAATTATTAAATCCCAGCAATAAAAGTTCAATGATTCATCCCATGTAAACTACTAAAAGAGGGGGGGCGTCTGGGAGCCCCCCAGTTTCAAGAGGGGGCATCTGGAAGCCCCCCAGTTTCAGGAGGGGGCGAGGGGGCGGGGGGGCGTCTGGGAGCCCCCCTTCACCGGAGCGCGCTGCAGAACAGGGGACGCGCACCCTTGTGCGTTTCCGAGAGTTTCCTAATTTTGGGGACACTAGGAAACGTTTCCCCAGAAGCCCCCGAGGCGCAGGGAGCGAGGGGGGCGCGTCCCCGACCTTGGGGGGCAAGTCCCCGTGTAACACTGGTTAGAAGATGCTCCACATATCAACAAAAATGGATTGATGAGGACTATCTCCCTATGATGGGTGTATTTTCAAATTCTTGGTCTAATGCCCTTAAATTCTTCATAATGTTTAGGATGTCAAAGACCCCACACGTGAGGGTGCCAAAGACCATACCCCCAATTACAAGAGTTTCAAGTATTCTTCAACATATCAAGGAACATACGTGGGCTCTACCTCGATATACATCCCAATAGACATATAACCACAAATAGGACCATACATCTCCATATCATTAAAAACATATCCAATGGTTCCACTATATATCTTACTCACCATAAGAGTACCAACACCCCGAAAGAGGGGTACAAATACCTCAGCACTAGTTTGCAACACCTTATGGGCTTCATATGCATGATCACAAGGCTACTACATGCCAATGACCATATAGCGTCCAAGGGATATCAAAACATTTATGTGGGTTCAAGACTTCAACTTTCAAGAACACCAAGGACCCCATATCAAAACATTTATGTGGGTTCAAGACTTCAACTTTCAAGGACACCAAGGACCCCATAAGAATGGGTTCCAACATACCACCATAAGTGTGGGTTCCAAGACCTAAGTCTCCACATACAAGAGGATCGAGATATAACCTTGTGGACTCAAGGATCCCACAAGAACTTAACAACCTCAAGACCATCCAATGCAAACAATGGGATTCACCATCAACACGTCAAGGACTTTACACACATGAGCCACATCATCCATCCAACAACCAATCAAGAGACCAAAACAAGTACACGCATAACAAGCAGCACAAAGATCAGTAACCAAAGACCAACCATGAGTAAGGAACTCGACAATGGACTCAAATGGGACTGGGACCAAGATACCACTTAGAGGCACTTGACCAAGTAAACGGGTAACCAGGGCTTTTGTCATTGTTCCAAGGCCTCCAAGGGCTTTAAGCTTGGGCTTGGACAAGGTCAAAACGACTCCTCTAACATAAACAAACAAAAACTAAACACTAACCCTCAAGGGCTCCACAAGGGGCACCAAGGACTCAACAGTTAGCATCAATGACCAGGCACCATTGGCATCAATGACAAATTAATCAACAGTTTCCTCCCCATTTCTATTTGATTTCTCACCCTAGAAGGTGCCCCCAAGAGAAGTGCTTTCCCTCTTTGAGCTCCCACTCTCTCATTTTGATAAGTGGCTTGCATGGACTCGGGCTCTCTCCTCACTCATTTCCTATTTAAGGAGGCTTTTCCTCCTCATTTGGGTTCCAAACACACACACCCACTCTTTTGCTCATGCTCTCTTGCTCTCTCATTCTCCCATTGCTCCCATTCTTGCTCTCTTGCTCCATTCTTGTCCAAGAGGAGCCATTGTACTTTCAAGTTTGGATGATTATAGAAGATATGTTTGGAGGAAGTATTGTCCATGCATCGTGATTGAGGTGATCTTGTTTCATTCTTGGTTCGTTTTGTATTTGGAATCTCAAGCAAAGTTTTTTTGCTTGAGAATAGTATTGTAATAGTTTTGTTGCATACTATGTGGGTTGTTTGCTTAGAATTTGGGAAGTTAAAGTATTTCTAGCTTGAATATTTTGTTTCTCAAGTCTTTGTGGATTTCTCACTCCATTTGCATTCTTGAGCTAATTTTGTTACAGGTTTCCCAAGTTTGGAGAGTGGGATTCTCGTGTGGGATACCCCATTGTCCAACAAATTTTCAAAAGGACTTGGCATCTTTACTAACATTCTTATTCTTATTGCAGCTCTTAAATACTTCATTTTGCACTCAAATATTATCATTTTTCAAATTTTTACATGCTAGTTTCTAATTTTTGCATGAAAAATTTTGAGTTTGTTCAAAACTCATTTCTATCACTTTTGTGTTATAATAGGTTGTTGTTTTGTCCAGGTTTCTGATCTCACAAATGTTAGATTTTCTTAAGATTATAGCAGTATAACTTAATTGCATTTATCAATAGGATCACTAGAAGATAGACAAAGCACAGAACAATAACACGAGTATGTTTCACCTGGGAAACCCAAATGGGAGAAAACCCAGCAACCTTCGTCTAGAGATAATAATTCTGAGATCAAAGTACAATGAAGAAAAAAAAGAAAAATATGGAAATGCTTTCCAAATATTGAAAGCCTAAAAAAAAGTCTTCTTCTGCAATGTATGCAAACTTTTCTCTCTCCTAGAAAACTGCGCATTTGTCTGAGCTGCTATGTTGCTACTGTGTGAAATGAGGGGCGCCTCCTATTTTTACTGTTTTCCCACCCATAATTTAACTGGGGCCAACTTCACTTGGGGAGCAATATAATTTTATATTTCATAATATATATTTATTCTTTTATTGCTGGCTTTTCACCCCAATCCTTACATTGTTCTTTATAGGGTTTATATGAATGATTAAAACAAGTTCAACTCCCCGAAGGAGGACAATAAGAATAGCTTCTGTAGTTGCATGAGCTCCAACACTCCCTCTCAACAAGGAACGTATTCTTCGGTCTTCATCAGCATCATGATCATCTGGGTTTCATTTGGGTTTCATTTGTACATCTATATTGTCTCTATTATCTCTAAACGTACTGAAGGTTGTCTTTATGAATTTGTTCGATCCAAATGTCTGAGAGAAAATATTTTCCTACCTATCTGTCTCTATTACCAATGGAATACTTCCATACCTGGCTTAGAGATCTTGGATGAGCACACGTGCACGACCATCTAGTACCTGTTCGTCTCATCTTCCAATGGGGTACTCCCATACCTGGCTGAGAACCTGAACGAGTAGAGGTACCTATGCAATCACACGACCATCTGCTACCTGTCCGACTCATCTACCAATGGGATTTCTCTCATACCTGGCTGAGTACCTAGACGAGTAGAGGCACCTGTGTGAACCCGACCATCTACTACCTGTCCGTCTCATCTGCCGATGGTATTTCTCCTACACCTGGCTGAGAACCTCAACGAGCAGAGGTACCTAGGCAAAGGTATGGTAAGTGTCTCTCAGTCATCTCTCCCTCTCAAGGAGGGATACGTTCTCTTCTACTCCAAGTCTTCCACAAAAGTATTCAATTTTCACTCTGGGGAGAGGCTTGGTGAGAACATCTGCAATCTGGTCATCTGTCGGAATATATTGTAGCTCGACCGCACCTTTCTGCACCATATCACATATGAAGTGATACCAAATCTCTATATGCTTCGACTTGTCATGAAATACAAGATTCACTGACATTTGCACACAACTCTGGTTATCACAGTGAATCACGGTTGGCTCTGGAATCTGGCCAAACAGTCCTGCAAGAAGTTTACAAAGCCAAACTGCTTCTCAGGATGCTGAACTAGCAAACATATACTCGGCCTCTGCAGTACTGAGAGCTACTAACTTCTACTTCCTACTGTACCAGGAAATAACTGCAGAACCCAGACTGAAACAACATCCTGAAGTACTCTTCCTGTCAGTAAAGCATCTGACCCAATCTGAGCCTGTAAACCCTTGCAATTTCAAGTCACATTCGGAATCATATCCCACAGTGCCACGTAAGTATCTGAGCACATGTTTTGCAGCAATTCAATGAATCTGCATATTCATTCACCAAAGTCTCCTAAAAAACAACTTATTCATTCACCATCACTAAACAACTTAATCATCCTTAGTAACTCTTGTTAGTTTTTGCAGGTTAGATGAGTGTTAATAAAAGTACTAAAAATTCAATCCATGAACATATAAAGAATTGAGATAAAATTCAAACTGTAATAAAACTTAACAACATAACTTTCATTTCTTTCAACTTAACGCTCTGCTGGTCACTGCGTTAAAGTTGATCATTGAAATGTTTCATCAACTGTCATGTACAGAGAAATAATAAATAACACGTGCAGTAAACTAAATCTCAAGTAAACTACATAAGATAAAGAATCTTAACCATTTTTGGATCCGCCTTATACTCAGTTAGTTCTGAGTTTGATCTTGTCACTGAAAAGACAAGTCAAACTAGTTGAACCATATACGTACCTTGAGAGAGAGGGAGTAAAACAGACCTTAGTTTCTTCAATCAATTTAGTAGTGCAGTCAAGGAGAATCACACAGATGCAGTCAACCGGTCAGGATGGATCAAACAGAAAAACTCAGCCTGTGTAGAGAATAGATCGCAGTAAACCCCATACAGAATAACAAAGAGGTAAAACCTGCAGACTGCCGTGGAGAAGGAAAAACGCAGCCCAGACCGAGTAACCTAGGTAGATCAGTGAAGACCAGGCAAAGAGATCCAAATCGCAGAGATCAGCGTGAAGGAAAAATTCACACAATCTCAGATACCAGCGTGAAGGAGAAAATTCACACAATCACAGATACCAGCGTCAAGGAGAAAATCACACAATCGCAGATACCAGCGTGAAGGAGAAAATTCACACAATCGCAGATACCAGTGTGAAGGAGAAAATCACACAATCGCAGATACCAACGTGAAGGAGAAAATCACACAGTCAGCCGGCAGACAGCCACCGAAAAATAATAACATGTGAAGGTAGATTAGACCGAGAAGGAGATCGGTGAAGTTCAGACCGGGAAGGAGATCGGTGACAACCAGATCGAGAAATTGCGAAGGTAAGCCAAACCAAAAATTCAGAATCCAAGCCAGTGGAGAAATCAGTGCCGTGAAAGATCAAAATCCAAGCCCGTGGAGAAATCACATATCAGAATCCAAGCCGGTGGAGAAATCAGTTCCGTAAAAAAAGAAAATCGAAATCCAAGCCCGTGGAAAAATCGTATGTCAGAATCCAAGCGTGTAGAATATCACTGCCGAGAAAAATCAAATGTATGTTTTTAATGTAAATGTAAGGGGCTCATTTTATAATGTTTGCATGGTCCAAAGATATACAAGAGAAGGTTCACATATAACCGTATGGTAACATAAAGTGGCCCCAATAAAAAAAATGGCTCAATAAAAAATAACTTAGGTAAAATAAAGTGACTCAATAAAAGTCAAAGTGTCTCACATGAGATACCACTAAAAAGTAAAATGAGTTTATTAAATATGATTTTATTAATAAGACTATAACATAATTAATCAAATAATTTATAACAAAGTCATAAAATAAGAGTCTAAAGGTCCATCATAAAGTTAGAAAAATCAAAACTATAAGTGGGTTAACCATAAGTGAGTTAAAGGGTCTTTTTAACAAAACATAAGGTAACCATAACAATGCTAGGTCCAAAAACAATGCTAGGTCCAAAGGTCTTTAATAACCAATTAGGTACATACACTCCATAAGGTAGGAGGCAACATAATCAAAGGTGCACACAAGTGAGAGTGCTAGGACCATGAGTCAACAACCACAAAATCAAAGTGAACCAAGCAATCAAATAAGACCAACAAGACCAAAACCTTTTCTCTCTCTCAAGGTACATAGTTTTATATATTTTGTCATCACTATATAAGGGGGAAGATCCAAACAGATGGTACAATCCTTTTGTCCTTGACACTGCTCCTAAAGATTAGGTACTAGGGACATCGTCAAGGGGTGGCGAGTCCCTTGAGAATCAACCTAGCAATAAACAATTAGGAGAGGGGACATCATTATATTCCATTCTTAATGAATGGCTTTCAGCCTTAGGCTAAGTTTCAGTCTCACACTGAATCAAGTTGATCAATCCTTGGATCCTAACTGGGTCCTCCATTCTCTCGCAGAATGGTTCTCAGTACTAAGCTGAGTTTCAGTCTCACACTGAAAATTGATCAACTACCTGCAGTACCTACTTGGACATCGTGTCCCTGGGCCTATACCAGAATATATCTCTGCCTCCACCTGCAGGCTCTACTTGGACATCACATCCTTGGTCCCAGACCAAAATACCCTAGAGGTATATAGGGGCCCTAGCCACATGCTAGGGGCTTTGCCATGGCATCAACCTGCTTGGTCCCAGACCAAGAACCCCAGGAGACTACTGGGGGCCCTAGGGTACCTTCTAGGGTCTTACTCTGTCCTAGTCAACTGACTAGGAAACCATTCTCTGAGAATGGGTCTTGTAGCTGCACTAACTTTAACACTCCCTCTCAGCAAGAGGGACATTCTCAGCACATCGATAACATATTGTACCCTTACGTTGGGATAACTCATTTCGATGTCTTTCAAACTGTAACAGCTCTCCATCTTAGCATGAAACAGGATCTCATAGATCTTATTGGAAGTTATAGTCGACTTCCCTTGATGGTTGAGAATTATGTTCCGCAAATCAAATTTCCAAAACCGTTGTTGGACTGACTCCTCATAATAGGAGTAAACCAAATCAGTGACATGGCCCTCACTGGGGCAATCTTGAAGCTTTTCAATAGGCTTCTTAAAGAGATCAAACGTAGGCTTCTTGGCCTTTTCCCTTTGCTTCTCTAAGCGAGAAGTCTTATAAGATTCTATCTTTGAGTCACTGGAGGACTGATGGAAGATCACTCTTTCATCTTCCACAACCCTACTTGGTTGGGGACTAGAGAGTACAGATGTCTCCCTCTTGATCTCTGAAGCTTGACTAGGGTATAGAGTTTTAATGACATGTCCTGGGACCTTGTAGAGGTCACCTTCACGAACTCCAATCACAATGGCTAAGTTTATACTTCTACCTTTGGACCATATCAGAACTTTTCCTTCTGAGAAAGTTACAGAGTACCCTTTGTCTTCTAAAACTGTTACTGAAATAACATTCTTCTTTAGACTGGGAACATATAAAATTTCCTCAACATTAATCAACATACCTGAATCAAGCTGTATTTTGGTTGAACCAACCCCTTTAATGTCAAAGATACTTCCATCTCCGAGTTCCACTTTCTTGTGGAACTGTTTGACCTTTACGGATGCTAAGGTCTCCTTAAATCCAGTCATATGCTTAGAGGCTCCACTGTCAATCCACCAGGAATCTGAAGAGTTGAAGGTGGGACTTGAAAGTGTTGAGGCCAAGTAATATTCTTTTCCTTGACTTGTATTCTTGGTTTCAACCTTAGACCTCTTTTGTTGAGGTTGCTCTTCTTCTGTAGCAATTAAAACATGTTGTTTCTTTCTGTGCCAATTTTTGTTACATGGTTTTCTACACTCCCTTGCATAATGACCAGGCTTACCACAATTATAACACTTAACTCTTGATTTAAAGAAATGCTTACCTCGAGGTTCCTGACTATTGTCCTTGTGTGGTAGGGGATTCTTTCCTTTCTTCGTTTTGACAAATAGCGCTGGATTATTTTCTGGTGGGGGCACGAATTTGCTTTGGATCCTGCTTTCTTCATTTAAGCAGTCATGCCACAATCTTTCAAAGTTGGGTTGATCCCCTCGTCCATTTACTGAAGCCAAGAATGTCTCCCACGTTGTAGGGAGGCCATCGAACACTGTCTACACAAGATCATCGTCTTCTACCTTATCTCCAATGGCCAAGAGTTGGTCTCTTATCTGAGCAATCCTAGAAAAGAAAGTAGCAACCTTCTCGTCTTTCTCCATTCTAATTGATCTGAGTTGTTTCTTCAAGACTCTTCTCTGAGTAGGAGCTTTCTTCTCATAGAGGTTAGCTAGAGCATCGAAGCATTCTTTGGCTGTCCTTAACGAAGCTAACACAGCCATCAGGTTATCTTTAACTGAGTCAAAGATAACTCGCTTTGCCTTGGCTTGCTTCTTTTTGAACGCTGCCCTGCCTTGGGCTGTAGTAGGTTCTTCAACAACTCTAGTAACCAAATCATCTAGATCGCTTTCTTCTAGGATATTTAGAACCCTAGCTTTCCATGCATTGAAGTTGGAGGCTCCCTCAAGCCTATCTTCTGATTTTACTGAAGGAGTAGTCATCTTAACCTTTAATTGTCAACTTGAAAGGTAAGCTTCCGTGAAGTATAGACCTTGTCTTAGGATCGTTGTAGTTTCTGTTGACTGCAAAACAGAGTTAGCTACACCCTAAGCTCTGATACCATGTTAGTTTTTGCAGGTTAGATGAGTGTTAATACAAGTACTAAAAATTCAATCCATGAACATATAAAGAATTGAGATAAAATTCAAACTGTAATAAAACTTAACAACATAACTTTCATTTCTTTCAACTTAACGCTCTGCTGGTCACTGCGTTAACTTAACGCCCTGCTGGTCACTGCGTTAAAGTTGATCATTGAAATGTTTCATCAACTGTCATGTACAGAGAAATAATAAATAACACGTGCAGTAAACTAAATCTCAAGTAAACTACATAAGATAAAGAATCTTAACCATTGTTGGATCCGCCTTATACTCAGTTAGTTCTGAGTTTGATCTTGTTACTGAAAGGACAAGTCAAACTAGTTGAACCATATACGTACCTTGAGAGGGAGGGAGTAAAACAGACCTTAGTTTCTTCAATCAATTTAGTAGTGCAGTCAAGGAGAATCACACAGATGCAGTCAATTGGTCAGGGTGGATCAAACAGAAAAACTCAGCCTGTGTAGAGAATAGATCGCAGTAAACCCCATACAGAATAACAAAGAGGTAAAACCTGCAGACTGTCGTGGAGAAGGAAAAACGCAGCCCAGACCGAGTAACCTAGGTAGATCAGTGAAGACCAGGCAAAGAGATCCAAATCGCAGAGATCAGCGTGAAGGAAAAATTCACACAATCTCAGATACCAGCGTGAAGGAGAAAATTCACACAATCGCAGATACCAGCATGAAGGAGAAAATCACACAATCGCAGATACCAGCGTGAAGGAGAAAATTCACACAATCGCAGATACCAGCGTGAAGGAGAAAATCACACAATCGCAGATACCAGCGTGAAGGAGAAAATCACACAGTCAGCCGGCAAACAGCCACCAAAAAATAATAACACGTGAAGGTAGATCAGACCGAGAAGGAGATCGGTGAAGTTCAGACCGGGAAGGAGATCGGTGACAACCAGATCGAGAAATTGCGAAGGTAAGCCAAACCAAAAATTCAGAATCCAAGCCGGTGGAGAAATCAGTGCCGTGAAAGATCAAAATCCAAGCCCGTGGAGAAATCACATATCAGAATCCAAGCCGGTGGAGAAATCAGTGCCGTAAAAAAAGAAAATCGAAATCCAAGCCCGTGGAAAAACCGTATGTCAGAATCCAAGCGTGTAGAATATCACTACCGAGAAAAATCAAATGTATGTTTTTAATGTAAATGTAAGGGGCTCATTTTATAATGTTTGCATGGTCCAAAGATATACAAGAGAAGGTTCACATATAACCGTATGGTAACATAAAGTGGCCCCAATAAAAAAAATGGCTCAATAAAAAATAACTTAGGTAAAATAAAGTGACTCAATAAAAGTCGAAGTGTCTCACATGAGATACCACTAAGAAGTAAAATGAGTCTTTATTAATAATGATTTTATTAATAAGACTATAACATAATTAATCAAATAATTTATAACAAAGTCATAAAATAAGAGTCTAAAGGTCCATCATAAAGTTAGAAAAATCAAAACTATAAGTGGGTTAACCATAAGTGAGTTAAAGGGTCTTTTCAACAAAACATAAGGTAACCATAACAATGCTAGGTCCAAAGGTCTTTAATAACCAATTAGGTACATACACTCCATAAGGTAGGAGGCAACATAATCAAAGGTGCACACAAGTGAGAGTGCTAGGACCATGAGTCAACAACCACAAAATCAAAGTGAACCAAGCAATCAAATAAGACCAACAAGACCAAAAACTTTTCTCTCTCTCAAGGTACATAGTTTTATATATTTTGTCATCACTGTATAAGGGGGAAGATCCAAACAGATGGTACAATCCTTTTGTCCTTGACACTACTCCTAAAGATTAGGTACTAGGGACATCGTCAAGGGGTGGCCAATCCCTTGAGAATCAACCTAGCAATAAACGATTAGGAGAGGGGACATCATTATATTCCATTCTTAATGAATGGCTTTCAGCCTTAGGCTGAGTTTCAGTCTCACACTGAATCAAGTTGATCAATCCTTGGATCCTAACCGGGTCCTCCATTCTCTCGCAGAATGGTTCTCAGTACTAAGCTGAGTTTCAGTCTCACACTGAAAATTGATCAACTACCTGCAGTACCTACTTGGACATCGTGTCCCTGGTCCTATACCAGAATATATCTCTGCCTCCACCTGTAGGCTCTACTTGGACATCACATCCTTGGTCCCAGACCAAAATACCCTAGAGGCATATAGGGGCCCTAGCCACATGCTAGGGGCTTTGCCATGGCATCAACCTGCTTGGTCCCAGACCAAGAACCCCAGGAGACTACTAGGGGCCCTAGGGTACCTTCTAGGGTCTTACTCTGTCCTAGTCAACTGACTAGGAAACCATTCTCTGAGAATGGGTCTCGCAGCTGCACTAATTTTAACAACTCTTAGGGTCTACCCCCCTTGGCTTCGTTAAAAGTTTGCCTAAACGGAGTAGTCAAGATCAAGTGACAGTACTTGACTCAAGACTTGCCCTCAAGGACACACCCAATGGCTTGAAGATTTATGCCACGCTAATCCCGAAGTGCGTGAAAGAGAGCAATAGTGCTAAGAATTTTCAATCTTGCAGAACCTCCAACTTAGCATCCTTAACTGCCAAACTTCGCAAAGATTCAAATTTCATATTGGAAATTAGATTTAGGTCAAGGTTGTATCTTCTCATGATTAGTCTTCAAATAATCTTCGACAACTGTTTCCTAGAGACAATGAATATTATTAGACAAGCTTTTTCTCTGTTTCATATTTAATGTTTGGAATTTATAAAACTATTGTGCTAGGCCAAACACATACAGTTTTTATAGCTCCATAAGCACCTCCAAACCCGCATTTTTATCACATTTGATGTTTCGACATAACATAATTTTTTGAGAAAAAGTAGTTCAGCTTGCTCCTAGGATTGTCTCTATTCCTCTCTTCTAGAGTTTTAAATTCCAATACATGCTACTGTTGTCACATCCATAGTAGTCGGGGCTACAATAACTACAAACTAGTTTTGACAATATTCTTGAGCTAGTCCTTTGCTATGTTATACATCATATCAACGGTTGATGAGCAGTGTATTGATAATCACTCGTACATTCGGTGGACCCAAAGCATACACATATTCAATTTCATGCCGTGACTGAGCCTCATGATCCTAGATTTTATGACTAAGTTAGCCATTCTTTACCCCTCAGAGCATATATGATGACAGTGCCCATGGTGTATATAGCAGCAAGATTCCAGTGCCATTTAGATGTTACAGGATGCAAATTTAGGTATATGACATAGTACATATATGGTTTGTGCACTTGGATTCTTATTGTGCTCCTTTACTTAATTTAGTAGTTGAACTTGGTGTATAGTGGTTATAAATTGGCGATATTTTATGTTGCTCTTATTGATTGGTTTAAAGTAGGAGTGATCCAACTGCCTTAGTCGAGAGGTTGTTGTGTATACTCATTGGTCATGCCCTTTCATAGTATGGACTTTGTCATTTCCCATAGAGATTCTGCTTGTTAGTCATGGCATCATCTTATCACTTTCTCTACCCATCCCTTATCTTCCATCTTTGATTCCAACCCTGACGTACATCTTGACTAGTGAGATCGAAGATTTCCCACGCCTATACCCCTGTGTTAGATAGATTCCATGTTTTCCATGTGTCTTGGTGTTAATTTTTGTGATTCTTATCACACGAATTGTTCTCCTCTAGTCCTCGAAACCAAGTAGTCCAAACAAAAGTGTCCTTAGACACTAAGGCGTCGGAACTTAAACGTTATATCTAAATGGATGCCAAGTCAACAAAAACAGTGTTCTTAAACACTACTACAAATAAAGTTAAAAGCTAGTGAGTTGCCAAGAGACGAGCACTCATCATTTGTATGATGTGAGCTCGTTTTCCCCTACAAGGCATTAGGGTGGTTACTCCATCGCACCTATGGACGATGGCGGGCAATGGAGGTCATAACGAGTCATTATATGAGGCCCACAAGACTATTCAGGACACCTACTCTTGGAGGATGGCTAGTTAATCAAAAAGTTAAAGCTTAAATGTTAAAGTCCTAAAGTGTGCAAAGCTGACTATGAGTTAAATGCAATAAAGGTTGCTTGTCTAGAGTCTAGTGGAAACATTCTCATCATTGCACCCATTTGTGAGACACCACCATCTCCTAGTGTTCATCTATTCCAACATATGTATAGTGTGGATTCCCTTTGTCCTTCATCCGAGATGGTCACAGTTTTGATGTTGTCAAGTCAGTCCAGCTTCTCCCACTTTCACCCATAACTAGCACAACAATGGTCAAGTCTATAAATGAGTATACACTTGAGGTTCTTGTTTGGAATGACTGGTTACTTTGATCTAGACTTATTATTGATGTTTTATATTCATAATCGCCAGTTAAAATGCCACTTTATACTTTAGTCTTGCTGCTAACATAAATAAGGGAGCATACTTTATCCATTTGTGCATTGCAGCATCAATGATTTTCAGTTGGGTGATTATTTTGATTATTCTTGACCTGGTCAACCCAATTTGACCAAGTCAGCAGCAGGTTCGGGGATGAGTTTGGCCTACAGTGTTTGATTTTGGTTATGCATGGCCTTCCAGTGTTCATTAGATGGTTCCATGCTCCTTTCCACCTCATTAGCCTAGATCAAGTGTTGATTGTGACAGACTAGTCCTTTTATTCCAATAATGCCGTATTACTCTATTGGCCCTTAAGTTGATAAGCATCAGTCACATCTTCTCATTTTTCGGTGTAAGATCCCAAACCCAAACTAAGCAAAATTTGTCCAACTGCCTGGTGACTTGGTTATTATTTTTGTCAAGCACTTGATTTTCAAACTGCTGTAGTTTACCATTTAAATAACTGTTTTGGAATGCAACATTTGTGTAGATCTGGGTTGGACATTTCTTCAAACACTTTGATGGTTTACTACCTAAGTTACCTGACACGTCCATACTGGCCCACGTGTCCGTACCCACGGTGTCCACGTGAAAACACGCTACGGTACGTGTCCGACACGTGGTCAAAACGTGTCTTATCCCTGGGACACGTGGTCAACACGTGTCCGACACTCTTTTGTAACGTGTCTTGATTTTAGGACACGTGTCCTGTGAAAAGTGATGAAATTAGGGGTTTTTTCGCTGTTTTTTCGCTGTTTAAATCTT